>VDFB02380197.1:0-25699 GCA_007258455.2 Sequoia sempervirens | reverse complement strand
AGATTCATCTACTAAAGTTCCTACTTTTATAAACTTATCATCAAAGAGTGTGGCTGGTTGTGAGGATTGTTGTCTTGAGGTTGATGGCTGCCCATATGACTTAGGAGAAGATAGCAACTATGAAAGACACAAGGATTGCTCAATTGAATATTCCCCCATGCCTTTGTCTTTCAATTGGATCTTTTCAAACTATTTTTATAAGGAATTGAGTTGACTTTCATGATTTGATGGGATAGAATCACCAACGCCTTTTTATTTAGACTGAACCTTTTGCTCAAACTAATTTGACAAAGAATTTAATTGACTTATGTTACTTGATGGAGTAGAATCACTAATACTCTTATCTTTTGACTGGTCCTTTTTCTCAACCCATTTTGATAAGGAATTTATTTTTCTTTCATTTTTGGATGAACTAGGAGTGGGAGCTTCCCTATTATGTGGCACAAAAGTATCTTGGACTATTTTAAGCATGTTGCAATATTGAGGATTATTGGAATCAGCTAAAATGGTGATTTCTTGCCAATTATATGGGAACTTCAAGCACTAGTGATATGTTGACAGAACTACTTGCATCTCATGAATCCAAGGACGTCCCAAGAGTATAGTGTATGTCAACTCCTTGTCTAACACTTGGTAGATTATATCTTTTACAACCGGTCCCACTTGAATTGGTAACACAATTAATCCTTGGGAAGATCTCTCTTCATCATCATAGGCTTTTATAGTGATTTTTTTTTTAGCAGCAATTGCATTTTTTGAATATCAAAGTGCACAGATAAGTTTTAAAGTATAGATATTTAGGCCAGCTCCACCATTTGTTAGAACATGTTTGACCTAGTGTTTGTGAATTAAAACCTCAATGTGGAGAGAAGCATTTTGTGGATGGGTGAGTGATACATCATAGTTTTTCATGAAATGATAGGCAATGAGGTGTGGTCAAGTGTACCACTATATCTTGAAATTGGAAAACTTCCAGATCATTTGGTACCATGGTGGCTACTAGAGCTTGTTCTAGAATTTCTTTGTGAGCTGTAGAAATTTTGAGGAGTTCCAATATTGATATTTGAGTTGGGATTTTCTAAAATTGATCAACTATGTTGTATTGAGTTGTAGGGGAAAAAGGTGTCTTAGATGTGTCTCCTTTCAATATTACTTTGGCATGCCCTCTTGTGGTTGCATTGATTGGTTGATGATCTTGTTTTTCTCTTATTTTAATGACATTAATCTGATTATCAGTTGCAGCAAAGTTTGTGATCAAATTTATTGGTATGTTGTCATTGATTTGATGTGATTTGGTGTTGATGTCATGAACATGAGTTTCAGCTGTAACAATGCTTTGTTCATGCTCAATTGTGATGTCATTAATTTGATTCTCAACTATGATAATGTACTTTTGGCCCTTGATTTCGATGTCCTTAGTTTGATCTTCAACTACCTCAATATGGAGAATGGTAGAATCATAAAAATAGTTCACATTTTTCCCTTTGGTGTTTGATGATGAGGACTCCCCTTTTTTGAAGTTTAGTAAAGGATTCTTCAATGCTCCATGATCATCATTTTTTTGGGGTTCTTCTACAAATATTTATTTTCTATCAATCAAGTCTTGTACCAATTGTTTCAGTTGCATGCAATCATTTTTTTTATGGCCTTTGTTTCTATGAAAGAAACAATAATGTGCATCATTCCACCATGAAGGTTTAACCCTTGGTTCCTAATCTTGTACCTATAGTAATGTTATAACCTTTGCTACAAGAAGTTTCTTTAATGTTGATTCAAATGACTATCCCAAAGGAGTAAATCTTCTTTGATTTGTTGATGTTTGATATGGTGGTGGTTTAGAATCGGTATTGTTTGAATTGATTGAATTGATGTTATGTTTGGTGTTTTTATTGGAATTTTGATTGGTGTTTTGATTAGTCTTGGTGGTAGTTGTTGTCAAGTTAAATATTGGTTTTTCATTTTGTGTTTCACTTGCACCATCATTATTACCAGCATTCTTGTTTCTTTGCCAAAACTTTGGTTTATCATTGTTGTTATAATGATTGGATGAGTTTTTTGAGTTTTTTCCTTCATTGTAGATTTTCAAGACTCCTCTCTTGACCAAGGCTTCTTAAATTTTGATTCCATTTTCAATCATTTTCTCAAAGGTAGGTGGAAATTGCAATTCAAGTCTATAGCTCATCTCATCATTTAGATTGTCAATGAAGATTTCCATCTTTCCCTTTTCAGGTATGGAACGAGCATATCTTGCAAAAAATCTTCTCCATCTTTGTAAAAATATGAGAAAGGATTCACCTTTTTTTTTTTTTTGTATTTGTACCATAGATTTTTGGCACCATAATTCTTTTTAGCGCTTCTAGGGTTTTTCACCTAAAAGGGGAAAGAAGGGCCAAAATGCTTGTCCACATTCAAAGTTAATGCAATTTGGATGGAATAAGGATGTAATATGCCTAGATTAAATGTTTGAATGCAAGAAAATAATAATATTAATTGATTAATGAATGAAAACTAAGGAAACAAAGAATGTTTGAAAACACATTGTGTAATGCAAAAACACCTAGAAATGAATGCAAAACTAAACAAAAATGAACCAAAATAAAAGTGTGCATCGGGAATGTGGATGAAGACTAGAAATGATATTTGAAATGCTATTGATGCTAATTTTTAGGCCTGGAGGGACTCATTCGCCATTCTGGACAAATCAATCCTAGTTCTACAAAACTATGTCGAGACCTATTTCTGACAAAAGGGTATCTAAAAATGTAAAAAAATAAAAATTGACCTAGAAGTGGGAATCATTCACCACCCATGGCGAATGATTCCACTTTTGAATTTCTGATTATTCAAAGGTGGAATCTGGAGCTCTCAGTCTATCCTGGACTGTGCACGCCGACTATTGGTGATCTCTATATTCTAACAATATAGTCCCCAAAAGGTCTAATGGGGGATGCAATCTAAATCAAAGTTCAAAGGTTGACAAGAAGATCACCCAGATCATATCAATTATGCAGGAAGGTCTGAAAATCAATATCATGTCCACACATATTCCTACAATGTAAGATTTCATAAAAATGTACTACCTCTCGAACAAATTGAGCGTATGCATCTTGTTTTACACTCTTTGTGCTTATGGTTGTATTATTTTTCTGATAATTGAAAGGGGGATACCCCCTATGGTAGCATTTTGCCAAAAAAAATAGCAATAGCACTATTTTGAAATTTTATCAAGACATTGAACCATATCTCATCTTCCTTAACAAACCAAAAAGAAATGAAATTATTGTTATAATTGGACCCAGACATTGAACCCTTGTTCATGTGACTAGAAATAGCAGGAAATAAAAGACACGGAGAAAATAGCAATTTTACTAAAATTGGAACAAAGGCATTGAATCCTACCTCATTTGCTCAAAAACCCGACCAAGACATTAAAATTGTATCTCATTTGTTGAAAAGATCAACCAAGACATTGAACCCTACTTCCTTTACTAATAACCTCAAACAAGACAATGCACCCTAACTCACATGCATATAAATAACAGAAAGATTATAGTTTTAATACTAAAACAAAAAAAAACTCAAACAAGATAACAAACCCTACCTCGTATGCCTAGGGAAAAAACATAAAACTAAATAAAAGCATAAAGAAAAAAGCATTAGTGCTTCAAAAATAGCATTGCTGCTGAATTTGAACAAAGACATTGATCCCTTCAACTCAACCAAGATATTGAATCGTATGGTATGTGCTTAAAAATTTTAAACAACAGAACAAACTTAAAATAAAAGAAAAGAAAAATAGAAATATTCTAGCATTATCCACTAGAACAGGAAATTGGAACAAGATAATAATCGCTACTTCATGGGAGTTGAAAAAAATAACTAAAAGCATAAAGAAAATAGCATCACTGCCAAAATTTGACCAAGTCATTGAACTCAAACTTATGTACCTAAAACAACAGAAATTAAAAAAGAAAAACCATGTTTCTTCCTGGGTTCGAGATGGCAGTTCCTCATTTTTTTTACCTAGGTTCAATACAGCTTGGTTACAGCACTATATCATATAAAAATAGCCATAATTTGAACAAAATATACAAAAGAAAACACAAAACATAATTGATGATAGTTCAACGCCAAATTTTAAAGATAAATCAAAACAGTTTATGTTTATAATTATGGCATATGTTAAAAATAGAGCAATAGTCAGTAGTCAAGCTACCTAGTGACATAGAAAGGTTTAACTTATTGGTTTTATGTTTTTTCATTGAAATTTTTTTCTTTTGTATGTTTTTTTTTGCCATGGCTGCACAAGTTTTCCCTAGGTACCACTAGGGTAGACCACGTCCTTACTGAATTGGACCCAAATTCATCTCAAACATATCCAAGTAGCTCAGACGAATCTGGGCATGACCCACAGAAAGAAGCATATTTCCTACATACCATACATGGGGCATGCAGAGTGATTACAGTACCGAGCACAAGCCCAATTTTTTTGGTACACACCTGCTTCCAACAAAACTAGGTGCCAGAGCAGAAAAACTATAGCACTATCATTGAAATTGAAAAGACCCCACCCTGTGTTCTTATATATATGATAAAATGTAGAAAGAAAATGGCATTATTGTTGAAATTGGACCAAAATATGGAACCACGCACCAATGCCTAGAAAAAACAAAACAAGAAGCGGATAAATCATAGAATTATAATTGAAACTAGACCAAGACATTAAACTCTACCTCATGTGCCTAAAAATAACAAAATAAGAGAAGATTTTCCAAAATTAAACCAAGACATTGAAGCCTTATCTCACATGCATTTAGAGAGAGAGAACAAAAGCAGAAAGAAAATGATGAAATCAAACTAAAAATATTGAGCCTTAAGTTATGTGCCTAAAATAATAAGGAAAACTAGAAAAAATGTGGCATTATTGCTGAAATTGGAGAGAAACGTGTTTTAAAATAAAGAACTGATGAAAAATACAAAAGGAAAATTCAATCTGCAAAAACCTCATGTAACTAAAAATAAGAGGAAAAAAGGCAGAAAATTTATAACATTGTTGATCAAACTGGAATGATACATTAATCGCCATACCATGTGCCCTAAAAACATGAATAAAGCAAAATAAAATAGTCGTGCTGACATTGAACCCTAACTCATGTGTTTACATGTTAGCAAAACCAAAAAAAGAATGGCAAAAAGAAAATGAAATAATTTGTAGGTATCCAAAGCATTCAAGCAATCAAACAAGAAAGATCCAAGACCTTGAAGTGATGTACATGACTTCAGCCCTTCAAGGAAGCCATTGAAGGGTGGTGAGTTGCAACACTCTATGATTTCATCATTCCTTCTTATACATTATCATTGTATCATTAACATTTCCATTATGGAAGTGGAAACAATAACATGGGGTTTGACTAAGGCAAGCCCCTAAATGGCACATCTCTTCTCTTTGTGAATGTGCATATTTTAGGTTTAAAGGATATTGAGGGAAGTTTGAAGACTCATTTTTCATTGTTGCAATTGAATCCCTACACCTTTTCAACTCATGGAAACTCACCTAAAGAATTATCTTACAATGTTTCGATAACTTTGCAACCAAGAATCAAAACCTCAGATTTGTCATTAGAGAACCTCAAAAGTAGAGAAAAAGTAGCATACAAGGAACCATACACCTTAGGGCGACTTTGTCCCTCTATAGTGATCAGAACCAACTTTTTACAATAGGTACATAGTTCTTTGCACTTCCTAGATTTGCTTACAAGTTGTTTTAGTCTGTTAATCATCGAGATATTACAAATTTCATAATAGGGAACATTGTTGAATTAGGTCAATCATAGAAAATAAATTTTAGTCCATTTCTAAGGCTCAAAAAAGATTAGATCCAAGTTTGATTGACTCACCTTCATGGTTGAAATTTAATCTAAACACCTTGTTGATTTACATCCTAATGTACCCACGAAAAAGGAGAAAAAAATAATCCTAGGTTTAGACATTAAACTTAGGGTTCCCTTTTTCTTATGTTACATTTTGGTGAACCTAGCCTGTCAACATTACATACCTTTTGATATTCATCCTAGATCTAGGTTTTGCATTGCATTATTTTGAATTTCTCATCTAGGGTTTCACTTTTGCATCATAAAATACATAAAAGTTTAAAGAATTACATATAATTTTGCATCATAGGTTGTATTAGGATTTATTTCAATCACTTAGATTTGATCTACATTAAAAATTGCATTCATAATTATCATTTGCATTGTTACACATTTATTTTTGCATCACATTGTCTTAATTTGAGAAAATTCTAAAAAAAAGCTCAGTTGCAGACCTATTTGCACACAAAAGAAAAATCTTTAGATAGTATAATAAACAAGGTATGTGTAGGATCATCATGGAAAAAACAAGCCCTTAAGTGGCAAAAAATTTTAAAAAATCAGTGTTAGGCAACCTGATGTTAAAATAAGAATAAGTTATCTATATTATTTCAAAAATATGTAAGAATATAATTTTTAGAAAATTGAATGTAGTTTCTAAACTACTAGGTTTATTTATTTTTAAAATCTATTTGGTGAAAATTTCAAATTTCAATGCATAGTACTTAAATTTCAAGGAAAAAATAAGTAGGTGTTTTCTGACCACCTAACCATAATAAAATGATAATATTTTTTATAAAATTTTATATAGAAGTAGAGGACTCATGTTCGGATGTGATGCATATTTTTTTATAATTTTTTCCAAGTAAATAATTAATTATGATTTTTTTATTACAACTTTTAAAAATATAAAAACTCATATGTCTGACCACCTTAACTTGGTCAAAACTTCATGAAATTCATTTTTTTTTTAATCCTATAGCATGCAAAGCATAGAATGTGATGCATGTTTCATATTCAAAAATGTGATACCATTTCAAAGCTATAGATGTTTTTCAATCACCTATCAATCAAGACTTTAGTAAGTAATTCAAATAGAAAATGAATAATAATTATTTATTAAATTCAAAGTAAAGCATAATTTATATTGGTGGAAATCTGAGAATCTCCTTTAAAAACCCTTTTCGTTTCATCAATTTTGGGTTAAAAAGTCTTCAGCCACATACCCATCATATCGCCACTTTTTGGCCCATCATGATCCTGCACATACCCACATTCAACTATTGAATTTTCAAAACCCCTATCAAGGACTCAGATTCCCTTAGGAAACTCTGTCCTTGTACACTTTCATTAATAAACTTTTTCACACATCTTTGTCTTTGTGCCTTCAATCTGTTTGTGCTTGTAGATCTATATTTGGCATTCTTAGTTGCATATAACTTTCTTTGGACCTAGATACTCAATGACGCTCTTAATTTTATGTAACAGATCTATGGAGTGAGACTAGAATAAGGAGGAGATATGACTCTTTTCTTTAAATTTTTTTCATTTTCTAGTGTTGCAGTTTCTACAAAATATGTGCCCTGTGATTCAAAATTTCCTAGAAGAACCAAATCATATGGCACTTCATTTTCACAAATCCATACTATATCACCAATGTGGATCTCTTGAACTTTGAAGATATTTCTTGAAGCCTTTGATTCACTTGCTTGTCATAAATATATCTATCATAATTATCCCAAGCTTCTTTCATTGTTGAAACTAAAAATATAATGAGAAGAGGCATCCACTTGTAGGATTAACAAACTTGTAATATTTTGTGAAATTTTTGAAATGATGAATTTATATATAAACTATTTCCCAATAAGCCTTCTTAGATACAACCATCATTTCAAGCATAAATGTTTCGTGAGTAGCTTCAATCTTGAGTTGATGAGAATTAGTTGTTCATATGAAATGGTAAGATACCAATTAAGTATTTCAGAGGAGAAGTGTTATGTCACTTTTTCCCCAAGAGAAGAGAAAAGTAAGAAATAAACCTTTAAAATTAAAAGGGAGATATAAAAATAAAGGATATTATGATCCTTTGGTTAAGAAATAGATTAATAAAGAATATGTATAAACATTCTTTAAAAAGGGGAAGAATAATTAATAATTTAAATAATTATTAAAAGACAACCTTTATGAAAGGGTGTGATGGTTTGGAACCACCCCTTAAGGCTTATGTAAAACATTTATGTGAGACTTGGAAAGGGACGTAGAGAACATTCAAGGAGAGAAGAGAAAAAGGAAAACAAAAATTAAGAGGGCACAAAAGAGTGAAGGTTAGGGTCATTGGCTGGTATTGAGACATTTGGAGAAGGGGCACACATTGTGTGTCCAAATTGGGGTACAACATACACCCATGAGTGTCCTGGCCAAAGGTATGTTATTTATACCATGAGATAGGTTGGGGTTTGTGTAAAAACAAGTTTCCTTTGAGGGTGCTTCCTTGTTGTGGAGAGCCTGGACTTATAACTATTCTTTGGAGTGTCATTTGAATAGTAGTCTCTCTATGATTTATAGATATGTGTTAATCTATATGAATTATATAGATGTGTATTGAATTTACTATGTTAATTATTTACTTTAAAATCTTTTTCTAATTATTACATACTATATTTTACCTTGGTTATTTTATTAGTTATTCACATCATCCTAGTAACATTATGTTTTGTAGATTATCTTAAAATCTAATATTTAATCTATTAAATTCATTGCTAATAATCAAACAACTTTAGGAGGATAAGTGACATTACATTGGCCATCAAAGCCTAATGATTAGGCCTTCCTATCTTTAAATTTTTCGTACAACTTAGAATTTCATATTAGATGTTTGTGTGGGGATTTAATGTTGGATCTCCATAATAAGAACCCAAAACTTTAACTTGATTGAACTCAAACCCTTGAAAGTGAGGACAAGTGATATCACTCAATTTTTTTCATACTTATCTTTTTCTTAAACATAATCGTGAAGTTCTCTCCATTAGAGTTTCATATTTCAAAAATTTATTGTGTGCTTTCAAATTTCATTTTAACCAATCTATGGAAGATATATTTCCATCCTAACCCTTACCTATTGCAATGGAATGCATTTAACAATAACATTAACTTTGATATTATATATGATTTAATGAGAAATGAATAATTCTTTACATTTTTTATTTTTACAACTTAAATATGTTCTATGAAAATACCTTGTGTTGAACCATTCTTTAATAGATATGGTTGAAAGTTGCTTCAAGATAAACACATCTTCTACAGTAAATTGTTATAACAATTTTTTAATGTGCTTTTAGTCTTTGGAAAATCAATACCCAGTAATTTTTACATTTGAATTTAATACTATTATAGTTTAGAATTAGTTGGGATGTCTCCTCATAGACTAAGGTGGACTTTAGGTTCAAGTGCATAGTGCTTAGTCTCCAAATTCTTGGCCAATTGTACATATCTACAAGTCTCTTCATTAAAGAACTAGCCTGGAATCACTCGTGTATTTCATGTTCAGTTACGGTTAGAAAGAGACACGGTGTAATGAATTTCATTAAAACATAGTCCCTACTCATATGCCCACTATATTTAAAGGAACAATATCATATCTTCTGGCCCTCAAAAATAATGAAATTCTCCTACATAGATTTTCTTATACCATTCCCTATTTATCTTTACATATTGTCTGTCGATGGAAACCATGATTACACTAGAATCTATCATTACATTACATATTGGAATTTAATTTAACTTCTGATGACTAAATGCTGGGTATTGCAAGCATCTCACGAGTCCTTACAAGAATTAACAATAGCTTATTCACACATTGAGAATTACAGACTTTGGTCATAATTATATCTCATATAGTTCTCTAGATAAATAACTCAATGCCTTCGAATAATGGACATCAATTCTCTCGATCCATAACAAGAATTTCCATCCTCATTCTCGTGACTTTTGATCTGACTACATTCTCCTAAGAAATCAACGACGGTATTAAAACTCAACTATTTGTTGTACTTACAAACATACTAATATAAGTTCGATTCCTCAATAAAAATGATAATGAAATGTATGGTTGCGATAATACAAACCTATTTACAGGACTTAAGATAAAAGTAATCTTGGCATTCGTGTCACAAAACTAATAATAAAAGTATCATTTTAAGATATTAAGGGAGAGGAGCCGATGGTGGATAGGGTAACTTTGAGTGAAGGTTCCACATCATCAGCGTCTGAGTCGGACAAAAAAAAATGTCCATGTCTCTTGACTGTCGAGCTGGCATCCCCCCTTTTTTTTTCTGGCAAAAATTGGGCACATTTATCAATGTTTTCGAACCATTGTTCAAAAACCACAAAAAAAGAGTAAAAAAAAAGTCATGGACCGGTCACTAAGTCATGTAATATTGGTATGCTGATGTGGCATTACATCTTTGTTCAGTTTATGTATTTTTTGAATTAAAGTGATTTACAATTGAATATTAAGTGTAAATTTATTGGTACTTTTATTGCCCAAAAGTGGGCCCCAGGCTGTCTAAAACTATACCCACAATAGGTTCTATACCCACGATCGGCTCATCTCCCTTAGTCAAAAAAAATTCCATATGGCTCACTCCCAAGACGTAATTAATAATGAACGGTTGTCATCAGAACCTCTTGAGAATATTGCATTCTATCAAAATTGTGTGAGATCATCTGTATGATGAGATACACCAAACAAAACTACCTCTAGTCTCTGAGAAATTTTCATGGATAAAAACCATAAAATTGATGGCATTCTATCCCAAGGTTTCCAAATGTAACACATACGCTAGTGCATCATTCTAACTGGCCACCATTGGCTAAACTAGCTTGTGTTGGATATGTGGTGTCAAGTCATTGAAAAAAAAAACAGAAAATTTATTTTTCAGAGTCGATGGTTTGTGATCTTCATTATTTACCCTACACCATATCCTTGGCACCTCTCTTGGGATGATTGGAAGCCAATTTTAATTAGCATCCACATTTGTTAAATATAGGTCAAAGTGGTTTTCCCTCATTATCCCTTGCGTTCAGAGGTTGTGTTGAAGTTTCACATGGTACAACCACCTCTACCATGGTAGCACCCTGATCCATAAACTATTCTATTAAATTTGTTGCTTTTCTTATGTTAAATTTGTACGTATGGCCAAGTCATATCCTACAAGCTGTGATATATTGATTCCATATAAATAATGTGACCTTGACCAATTTATAAGTTTATATTCTTCTTAATGTCACATCTTTATGGATTATTCTTTCCATATGGGAAATATTTTGGCATATGTTGAGTTAGGTTTGTGATAAGATTAGTCAATGAATAAGAAAGTTTCTTTTTAGTTGAGATTCACCATACAAAATGAATGGTTTAAAATTTATTTTATTTCTTTCATATATGATTTTTTCACTAGCTATTAAAATTTCTTAAGTAGTAGTTTGGCTTAAATATATATATATATATGAACCTTATTAGAAATTTCTTCAAAGGAGATTATTTAAATTACTAATTCATTTATTATTAGTTTTTAAATGTTATAGAAAGTCTAATTTTGAATCATAGAACTCTAAAATTTGTATATACTTTTGGATGATTCATGAAGCTCTTAAAAGATAATTTATCTATCACAAAATTTCAAATAAGAGGTTATTATTTTAGTGGAATTAGTTCATATTTCTATTTGGGAAGTACCCTCTTATTAAGAAGTTGTCTTTAAAATAAGATTTAGTGTACTAGTATTTTAGGGTGAAAATTATACATTCATATTGTCTATTTTGAATGTTTTTACTATATTTGTTATGTTTATTCAAAATAAACATCCAAACTTACATTATGGGCTCATAACCCATAGGCCCTTGGATCAACATTCTAAAATTGAAAATATATATATATGAAAACAAATAAATTATATTATCATCAAACATGAGGACATGTCAAGTTTTACAAGGGGAGAAACCACCTCTAATTTTTTTTATGTAGGCTAGATTGACCAAATATATTAAAATTTGCATTTGTCTATTTGAAGAGAGTCTACGGTTGAAAACAATACTAAAAGATGCAATGAAGGACTTAACTTGTCTTCACAAGTTAGGATTCATTTTTAGATATCTCAAACCTAATCATATTTTGGTAGATAATGGTGTCATAGTCAAATTGAAAAATATTGGAATACATTTTTTTTGTTAAGGAAAATGGGAAGCCCAACAAAAGAATTCTTATGGTCCCTTGGGATCACTACTGTAGAAATTTTTTGTCGTAAACCTCCTTACATGATGAAAGATATAACTTAGAAATTTAATTATTTGAATGAGTCTAATCTCATGGAGCATGGATCTTGATGTGTTAAAACAAGATTAATAAATAATAAGGGATGGGTTAGCTATAGATACTGGGTGCATCCTAGTTAATATAGTTTTATTCTAGGTGGGTGCACTCTAGTTAAATTAAATGAAGGGTTATTTCTAATGTTTTTCTAATGAATTGTTTTATGTATGGTTTAATAATTTACTATTGTTCTATTCATGTTAAGATGCCTAGAAAAAATACCATATTTTATTCTATTGTACTTTGTTATTGTACTTGATCAACTCAATAACTTTGTACATGTGCCTTATAAAGTATTGTATACGAAAAGAGGATACTCGTGTAGTCCAAAATGCACGATTATCATCTTAAAATATATTGAGTATATAGAATATACTAAAGTTCAACTATGAGTAACTACATAGTATGGGTTATACACGTGTCATTCACTAGGTAAATGTTATGTCAACACATGATATAATATTTTTGTAAATTTAATGTTGAAGTTACATGTAAGTGATTAAAACATCAATATTAAAGAAAATGGGTTACGTGAGAGAAAAATGATAAAATTGAAACATATGTGATTAAACATATAGAATAACATTAGTTTCTTCGATTGTAACTTCCTAGTATGTATATATGTATAGTTCTTGTCATTGGAAAAAAATATTAAAAGAAGAAAAGGATGTAGATGAAGTATATATATATATATATATATATAAATATAAATATTATGAAGAATATATATACATTCAATATCAATTTCTTTAATTATTGATTATTTATTTTCTAAGTTGTGATATAGATGCATCTTGTGCTACTGAGGATAATAATTAATTTAAAAGGAGAGAATTGTTATGTGGTTTTTTCCCCAAGAGAAGAGAAAACTATGAAATAACCTTTAAAAGTGAAAGGGAGATAGATAAATAAAGTATATAAGTTATGATCCTTTGGTTAAGAGAGAGATTAATAAAGAATATGTATAAACACTCTTTAAAAAGGGGAAGAATAATTAATTATTCAAATAATTATTAAAAAGAAACCTTTGTGAAAGGGTGTGATGGTTTAGAAACCATCCCTTAAGGCTTATATAAAGTATTTATGGGAGACTTAAAGAGGTACATCGAGAACATTCAAGGAGAGAAGAGAAAAAGGAAAAGAGAAATTGAGAGGGCACAAAGGAGTGAATGTTAGGGTCATTGGCTAACTTTGAGGCATTTGGAGAAGGGGCACATAGTGTGTGTCTAATTCAAGGTACATCATACACCTAGGAGTGTCCTGGCTAGGGATGTGTTATTTATGTCATGAGGTAGGTTGGGTTCTTTCTAAGAACCTGTTTCCTCTGGGGTTGCTTCTTTGTCGAGGAGAACTTGGACTTGTAACTATTCCTTGGAGTGTCGGATAGCAGCCTCTCAGTGATTTAAAGATATGTGTTTTAAATATATATGAATTATATGGATGTGTATTCACTTTAATATGTTAATTATTTACTTCAAAATCCTTGTCTAATTATTACATGCTATAGTTTACCTTGGTTATTTTATTAGTTATTTGAACATCATCCTAGTAAATTATGTCTTGTATATTATCTTAAAATCTAACATTTAATCTATTAAATCCATTATTAATAATCAAACAACTTTAGGAGGATAAGTGACATTACAAGAAGACTCTACTTTTGGGATTAAAAACTCTTGTCTAGTGTGACAACATTACCAACATCGAAATTGATTAATTTTTTTGGTTTTGCTCATTTTCATACCATTTTTGGTGGTATCGTTGCTCTTGATCAACAAATTTGGCTATCTAAGGGTTTTCTCATCATAAGTGTCAAGATAAGAGGTACACTCTAGACTCCATAGACTTTGAACAAATTATACTTTGCTTCCTCGTCCTTGATTAAGTGCAAGTATAAATGACTTTAAAAATCATAGAGAAGCCTAAAATTTCTATTATAACAAACTCATCAGGATCATTTGTTTCAAACAATTATAAAAGCAACCTTTCTATTGATACAAGAGTATGAAAATGAATCAAATGCCTATTTTTTAAATATTATAAAAATAGAAGCCTAAGTAGGCTACATGATTAATTATCAAAACTTGTCTTGTCTATTTCTTTTTTTGTTCTAATATTTCACATTATATTTGTATTTATACTAAAGGATGTAACTCCAATGGCCCAATATTACAACTAAGTGTTGATTTAGATATATCTTCTATTTTACCATCTCTTTCGATATTATTAAAGTCTCATTTTGATGATGAATGCATTATCATAGGATTAGCAATAGAAAAAAAAATGGATCCCAAAGTTCTATAACTACAACCAGGGATTGATTGGAAATGCATGAACTAATTGGACAACATATGAGAATTGACTAAAGCTCTAGTTACAACCAGTTATGTATATAGGGGGTGGATTTCTATATTTGGTTGTAACTGGAGCTTTTCTTTGTGTCGCTTTGCAAATTTATGAAGGATTCAAACCATAACCTTTACTTCATGTTTGTATGTTGAGAAATTTAATGGTACTTGGTGAGATACGTGGAAGATAAATATGGAAGATCTTCTTGAAGAAATTGATAAGTAGAGAGTGTTATAAAAAGATACAAATCCATCAAGAATGTTTAATGATATTGGTAATAGTTGAAAAATAAGGCATGAGGAACCATTCAATTATTCCTTGTAGATTCCATCCTCTTAAACATATTCACAAAGATCAATACATACAAGATATGGAAGAGGATAGGTGATATTTATCAAAGTATTTAAATCTAATCAATAAATTAAATCTCATAAGAAATTTATATTCTTTAAAATTAAAATATGGTGACTTGGTTGTAGATCATTTGAATTAATTTAATCTAATTTTGAGTTAGCTAGTTCATGTAGATGTTAAGATTAAAAAATAAGATAAATGTATCTATTTACTTTGTTCTTTACATGAATCTTGTGAAGATCTAGTTATTTCTATCAATGAAAGTGGTGCAAAGGTCAAGATGGATAGTTTTGGTGGAACTTTTCTTTCAAAGGAGATGAGAATAAACTCCATGTTCATGATAGATTGAAGGATGTCCTACATATTTAGAAGGCACAAGGATAAAGGTGGGTCAAAAGGGGAAAAGAATAAAGATGTGTCCAAATCAAAATGATCGTCAAAACCTCCATGGAAGAGAAAATTTGAGTGCTAGAGTTATGGGAAAAGATGGGATGTAAAGAAGGAATACAAATGGTGAAGACTTATGGCTAGCAATTATTGAATTGCAAAAATTTGGGAAAATCCTAAAGGACATCAAAGTCACCCTAATTGCATTAATTATGAAGAAAATGATGTAAACTTCATTTAAAGACTTATGGCCAATATCACTTTGCAATACAACGTACATATTTTTTTTAAATAATAAAAATCGACTAAAGATAATTCTTCCAAAGATCATTTCAAAAGAGCAAAGTAGGTTTACCCCAAGAAAAATATAATAGATTATATTGTGATTGTACAAGAGACTATTCACTCAATCAAGTCAACTAATTAGCGAAGTATGGTTTTTAAATTGGATATTAACAAATCCTATGACAAATTAAATTATATATTTCTGATGAAAATAATGGAAAAACCTGGCTTCCAAGAAGAATGGATAAATTGGATCTGCATTTCAAGTGTGGGGTATTCAGTCTTGATAAACAACTCCCCATTTGGCTTCTTCAAATCTAACAGAGGTATAAGGTAAGGAGACTTCCTCTCGCCTTTCCTTTTTGTAATCATGAAGAAATATCTCGATCAAGAAATCAAAACATGCTCCAATCAAGGTCATTAGAATGACATTAAGGTGGCATATCAGCTTTCCAATATATCACTCATGAAAAAATAGCAAATGATATTATACTTTATGGTGAAATGGAGATTCAAGAAGCCACCACCATACAAACTCTCTTGGAGAAATATGTGGTAGTTTCAAGACAAATTATCAATAAGAAAAATTCAAATATCTATTTCTTTAATATCAAGAACTCTACCCAAATATGAATAAAGTCAATCCTGAGCTTCAATATAAGATATTTTATATATAAGTATCAATTAGGGGAAATTTACAAAAAAAAATGGGCCTCCTAAGGATGACATCATTAGCTTTTTAAGTTATCAAAAATCAACTAAAATATGACATCAACCTATACGGTGACATCATCCAAAATAAAAATAAAATTATTTATTTTATAAAATAAAACTTTCTAAAATCTTATGAATTAACTCATGATGGTTAATTTAACTCTACATATCCTATTCTATCTTATTCATCTTTCTAAATATAAAATATTCTTTTTGTTTTTAGATTTATATTCTTAAGTTCTATTATAGAAATTTTTATATTTTCAAAAAAAAAAAATTATTCTTTAAGAAAAATATTTAAAAATATTTAAAACATTAAAAATATAAAAATCATAAATTGGAATAAATTTAAAAAACCAAAAAATAAATTGGAAAAAATAAAATAAAACCAAAAACAAATTGAGCCTGTTGGAAGGAGAAAAAGTTGGAGAAAATCACGAAACTATGAAAAAAATAATTGAAAAAAATAAAAATTAAAAACCAAAAAATATTGCAAAGGAAAGAAAATGAGAAAATCAAAGAGACTATGGAAAAAAAGATATCCTTAGCATACTTTTTTAAATATAAATATACTATTATAAAACCTATAAACATGTTTATTTAAATAAGCATACATAACATAATAAATCTAAATCTATAAAATCATATATATAAAAAATAAAATACTAAGTAAAAAAATAAAATATCTAAAGTTACTTTTACTTTGTCATTTTTTAAATAAAAACAAATAATTAAAAATAATAATAATCAAGAAAAGAAAGTGAACTTGACTTTTTTAATAAATTATAATAGAAATATAAGTTACCAAACTTGTGTTTAAGAGTTTTTAAATAAAAAATAAATAATGAAGAAAGTGAACTTGAGTTTTTTAATAAATTATAATAGAAATATATGTTACCACTTTTAAAAAATCATGGGCTTCAATTTTTTAAGGAATTATAATAGAAACGTGTATCCCCACTTAAGTCATGTAGTTAAGTAATTTATATTTTTTATATTTAAATAATTTGTATTATATGAGATAATTTTTGTTTTTTCAAAGTTCCTTAGGAGGCCATTTTTTATGTAAATTCCCCCTAATAGCTTGGTGTTCCTCTTTTCAAAGGTGCAATTAAATCATTTATATATATGGGAGGAAACAATTAACAAATGTAGAACTTGTAGAGGCTAACAAATGTTCAGTAAACTTGGTGTCAACACTTAATTTAGAGGGGGTCCTACTGAACAGTCCACTAAACCTTTGAAAGACCTTCATTTAATTTATCAACTAGGGCTAATAAAATTTTTTGATGGTGTTGTCACTGTATGTGCTTTCACTCTTCACTACCTATATCATCCTAGCATATGTGTTACACATGCTGGAAATCATGAATTGCATAACAGTGAAAAGAGGTAATGTTGAAGCTATTGTTATAGGTACTTACAACTAAAGACTGTGACTAGTTCATTGTCAAGAAATAAATTATGTAATTAACCAATACTTGTGAACTCAACTAATTTGACTAACTTCAGAGAACAATGCATAGAAACAACTAAAGCATAAATACAAGACAAGATCTTATTCACATTCATGGTATGAAAAATCTAATTAAGACAAATATAATCATGAAAGTAACTACTGTAACATAAATAAATATATAGAAAATAAATTAGGGAATAGTTACCTTGAGTGACCCTTGCTCAAGTGACTAGCTCCACAAAGTGAACTCAAATCTATCTCTTCAACTAATTTAACATATAACAGTAACTAAAAAATTGCATTGCTAGCTCAAGATATCACAATCCAAATAGATTCTTCTAGAATATCTTATTCATAAGATCATAATTGAGAAAAAAAAATTGTTTATACAAAAATAGAATCTAGTTAAACAAATCTATATGTTATATCCTCTATTTCAACTAACTAACTAACTCGACCATCAAACCATTCATATAGGTGTAAGGAAGTCTTATTAGAACAAGGACTCAAAACAAAAAAATAATTATAAATCACCACTCCCTACAAAATAGAGCCTGATAAATTCTAAATAATTAAAACACAACTGAAAATAAAGAAGAATTGGAATAGGATTGTAACTCTATTACAATGGTTTCAAACTGAAACATGAACTGTATAAATAGTCACGTTAGATTCCTAATTGTGGCAGAATTCCTCTCCTCTAGTAGTCTTATTAAATGATGTGATGATTCACAACAATCCTAAAAAGTAGACACCTCCAATTATGTAGTTGTTGCATTATTTTAACTTCCCCTACATCATTGTTCTGAAACTCCCTTTGGTTTCGAGTTGCACCTCCTAGTTGTTGTGGGCTATAGTTTGTCAGTTCTATCTCTTTTGCTGCAAAGAGTTAGTTCACACAAAATCTACACAATACTAATAACCAGAACTTAAACACAGATATTCATTACATTTCATACATATCCACATATTAACCATGCAATAACTATCATATCATTATAATCATATTTTCATAGACTTTAAACCAAGTTCAAGTTTGCATAATGATCATAAAAGATACTAAATTTTCAAGGATATATATAGGAAATAAGTATTTGGAGATATCTAAAAGCATGTATTGAAATAACAAAAAACTAACTAATACTAGGCCTCATCATTCCCCTCAACTAATCATCTGCTTATCCTTAAGCAAAGTGGTTTGAACGCTAGAGGTTGTATTGTAAGGTCATCTCCTTGAGGTTTTGTGATCACATCCACTCCTTTTTGTTGTATCAAGTAAAAACCTCTATAGCATGAAATTCTTTGCCACCTGAAATCCTCAGCTTCTTCTCATTCTTCATTCCTTTCCCCTATTCAATCCTATTCAATGTGGTACTAGGTAGAGAAGCATTAGTGGAGAGAAAGTCAGAGGTACCCATTCAAGTGCTCTATCTTTTGCAATATCCATAGACCTTCAGGTTCTTTCAAGCATGGCCATAAAGTTATATATAGAGTGGGGATCCTTTTTCTGCAATTCGGGGGTTAAACTATCTCATCTTTCTTGTATAAAATGACAAGAATGATGAAGGAGACCTACTATTAACCTATGCATTCTTTCATAATCATTTATTTTCAAATGCACAATCTTTCTACCCGCACCTTTATACTTCAAAATATATATCTATTCATCTTTTATTTTATGGGGGTTCTTAGATTCCTTCCTAATTTGGAGAGTAATTGATTTCTCTCTCTACATAATCCTACATAATCTCACCCCTCTACATTTCATTTTTGAAGTACGAAGCTAGTGCCCTAATTTGTAAATCACCCACAAATAGTAATGGGTTCCACTCTATATCATTTGGCACAACGTAATTATGTAAATAGAATTCACATAACTGATCTTGTACATTAGGTGTGGCATCATCAAAAATATTTAGAAAGTCAAACTTTCTACTCATTACAATTGGAAAGTTACTAATCAACTAACTAAATTGAAAGGTTAGAAATTTTTCCTACAAAAGCAAAGTATATACCCTACCAAGATGTCTACACTTAACAATTTGAACAGCCTTATCTGCTATTTCCTCAACCTTAACTGTTAACTTTTTCAATTCATTTTCTTTATTCTCCGGTACTCTAGTATATTCTAAAACCATTCTTTCTTTTTCCTTCTCTCATTTTTCTTTTTGTTGGGAGAATTCTTGAGTTACCTTCCACAACTGGTAGCCTAGAGACATAGTGGTATGATGAGTTGGAGTCTTTGTAATAGGGGGTCCTTGGGTTACATCTATAATTTATGTGTTTCCTACCTTTACTATGGCAATTTGTGCAAGAAAGTCCAATTTAGACCCATTCCCATAGCCACGAAGTTTCTCCTCCAACTCTTTAATCTTCAAGTCCCTTTCCTTATCTCTTTGTTCATATGTTTTCCCCAATTCCTCTAACTATTTAATCCTTTCTAATACTTCTTGTAACTCCTTTACATTTCTTTCTTCTATGAACAAATTCTTATCTAAAGTTTGATCGTTACCAACCCCAGTATATGCACAACCCTCACTATCAGGGCTTTGTGGGGTTCTTGTTTTATTAGCAAAATAAAATCCTCTAAGTTAAATTCAAAGGTGGTTGACACATACCATTTTCTTTTAATAGGTGTATGCAAATCCTCAAAAATATTGTCTTGCAATTTTGAATCTTCCACTACCATAATAATCTTTTCCTCCTATTTCTTGACACTTGTTGGGATTAAGGTGTCTCAACCTTAGAGTCCTAACATTGATTTAATTTTTGTAATTTATGTATTTATTTGTATTATTTAAATGCATATGGTGTCATGTCACTAATTGGGACCCATCAGTTGGGTGGTATCCCCATTGGAGGTGACTGGATGACACATCATCATCCCAAGTGGACATAGGTGTCTCACTTTGGAATCTATGAAATATGACAAATTTTATGATGCGTCATAAGGCATCTTTGAATGCATGGGTGAAAGTCAACGCCCAAGTTGGGTTATGACAAGATGTAAGAGAATCAACTATTTTTAGCTAGTTATGATAGATTCTCTTAAAGTTGTAAGTGTTGTCAACTATGACAGATTCTATGATAGTTGTAAGATGTGTAAGGAATTTGTCATAGCCTATTTTAGCATATTCTAGGTGTCCAAGCTTGGAAGAAGACTATATGCATATTTGACAAGTGTAAGGGGTGTTAGGGGATGTTGTACATGTGTCCAAATGCATGTCTAAGGCATTGAATATTGTTCTTTTTAGATTTGGATACCCCTCACCTTCTAGATGCATCTTGAAGCTTGTAT
Organism: Sequoia sempervirens; assembly: GCA_007258455.2. NCBI lineage: Eukaryota > Viridiplantae > Streptophyta > Pinopsida > Cupressales > Cupressaceae > Sequoia > Sequoia sempervirens. The sequence continues at coordinate 4,613 of VDFB02380197.1, read as the reverse complement.
CACTCTATTTATTGAGTGCCTTGAGTTGTAGAATGCATAGTTTGTTTGCAGGTAAGGAAGTGCTACCAATATTACTCCAAAATAGGTGTTTGTGTTGAAGCACTTCTATAGAAGCTCTATACTTGGAGAAACATTGTAATCAAAATTTGATATAATAGAGAATTATTGTGCTTTTGGGGGGTGGGGTTTTTTACCTGAAAGGGTTTTCCCCACGGTATTTTTGGTGTCACTATTTTTGTGCATTGTTCCTATTCTATTTCCATTAATTTTTATGTGCTTCTCTAGTTGTAACTGTTAAAAGAGTTTAAAAGAAAATTTGTGTAACTCTCTCCTAATTAGATTAGTGTAGGAAGTTGTTTCTACTCACTCGGCTTCCTTTCAATTGGTATTAGAGCCTGGCTAGCCTTGTTTCCTTTGTTGGGTAGAAAGGTTTTCTAATCTAATCTTTGTTTTAGTTGGAGTTTTGTGGAAGTGTGTTTTTCATAACCTTGTTGCAAAAGTACCCTGTAAATATTTGAATGCTCTCTTAACAACATCCCAATGCATCCATCCAAGATTAGCCATAAAATGACTAAGGAATTCCACTACTTGGGAAATGACTGGTCTCATACACACCATTGCATACATCAGACTACCAGCTACACTAGCATATGGTACTCTGGTCATGTCCTCCATCTTAGTAGGATATTTTGTACAATCATTCATGGAAAGCTTTGTACCTTATATCAAAGGAACAACTAACTGTCTGCAATCTACCATGTTGCACATTTCCAACACAGAGTTCACATAATTGCATAAATGTCTTAACCAAAGCTTTCTGTTAGTTATGTCTCTCATGGTTTCCATTCCCAGAATGTACCTAGCTGCACCTAGGTATTTCATCTCAAACTGTGCTGACAACTAAAACTTCAAATCTGAAATCATACTTTTACCATTCCTAATAAACAACATATCATCTACATATAATAAAATGATGAGAATGCAACCATTATTAGTTTTAAAGTATACACAATGGTCAGATTTAGATCTCTGAAAACCCAATGACAACACATAGGTATCAAACTTCTGATACCACATTCTAGGAGACTATTTCAAACCATAAAGAGACTTCTTCAGTTTGCAAACCAAATTTTCTTTACCTTTTTCAATGAAATGCTCTAGTTGTGACATGTATATCTCTTCCTCCAAATCAACATGAAGGAACGATGTCTTCACATCCATATGTTCCACTTCTAAGTCATACATTGTTGCAAGTGACAAAAGAAGCCAAATAGATGTTAGCTTTGCTACATGAGATAATATCTCCCAAAAATCAATTTCCTCCACTTGGAAATACCCCTTAGCAACCAATTGTGCCTTATACTTCTCAATATTTCCATCAAGACCACACTTTTTCTTGAAAACTCATTTACAACCAACATGTTTATGTCTAGTAGGCAAAGGTACAAAAACCCAAGTCTTGTTTTTCTTTAATGAATTCATCTCTTCATCCATGGCTTGCATCGAAGAATTTGAATCATTCATAATCAATGCCTCTCTAATTGTCCTAGGCTCATCAATATTAGTAATCAAGGAAAACATGCAACTGGAATCAAATAATGAATATCCAAACCTTTCTGGTTGTTGCCTAACTCGTGTAGACCTCCTCAAAGGCTAAGGTTGAGGTTCTCCTTCTTCAAAAATTTCAGAGCTACTTGAGCTCTCCTCATCATTAGGTCCAACAGAAGTTCTTGGTTCTTCTTTCTTCAGAGTATGTGGAATCTAAACCACCTCCTTTTTTCGTTTCTCCTCTTTCTCTAGTTGTAGCTCAACAAAGGAAGGTTTCATCTCTCTAAATATCACACTTCTATTTTAGAGAACCTTTTGAGATCCTGGATTCCAAATCTTGTACCCTTTCACACCAACACCATAGCTGATAAACATACACTTTAATAGCCGTGTTCTCCACACTAGTGCAGAAACAATAGTAAACTACTAAAAATTGCTTATAAATTACTACAGTTGGTCACATGACCATTAGTAGTTTATTGTCAATCATATATAATGCGACTAGATTGATGACTAAACCATTTTTAGTCATTTATTGGTTGTTTTGATTGATTGATTTGGTAGTATATTTAGTCATTGATTCAGTCATTCATTGTTGTGATCTGGTCACTTATTTAGTCACTTTTTTTCCACTAATATATTTAGTCATTGATTTAGTCATTGATTGCTATAATCTAGTCACTTATTTAGTCATTTTTCATTCACTGATATATTTAATTGGTCACTTATTTAGTTGTTGATTTAGTCATTGATTGTTGTAATATGGTCACTTATTTAGTCATTTTTGTATTCACTGATATATTTAGTCATTGATTGTTGTTAACTGGTCACTTATTTAGTCATTTTTATTCACTGATTTCACTGGTCATATATCTAGTAATATTTATTCATTGTTCATTGATTTTTGTCAATTGGTAGTATATTTAGTCAATTTAATTATTAATTGATGTCAATTAGTAGTATTTAGTCATTTTAATTGACTGATATTTGAGGATTTAAGCATAAAACACAGAAATACACATCAATAATCAATTGCACACAATAAGATAGCCATTGAGAAGGAAAAACGGGTGAACTTTATTAATAAAAGAAAGGTGTTCTAGTTACAACTTACAAATAGAGTATTACAATTGTTATTTTTAGTCACAAGACTAAAAATCTTAGTTACAATGATGCAGAGAAATGACTGCAAGAAAGAAACTTCTCCAAAAGACTTGTGCAACGATGGAAACACATGATTGAAGCCCTTCAATGTGAGAACATGCCCCTTTCATCTCTTAAAACTTCTACAATGTGGGAAATCTTCCTGGAGTAAGTTGTAACGTGTAGAATCTAAGGAGAGTGTTGATCATGTCCCATATATGAAGCTCTCTCCTTCAACATAGTCAACAATAACCCAGCTAGAATATTTCTTCCTTTATATACAACGTGCCATCTGATATGAGCAACATGGTGTTTCCTTTCCTGACATGAATGAAGCTATGTCTCAATACAACCAACAAAATTAATATTAGTCTCAATTCAAAAATAATAAAAGTGCATTGTACATTGCAAGTTTACAAAAGAAAGTCCAAACACAATAGAAAGATAAATCAATTAAAAAATTGTAGCCTTGTCATCAAATGCCTTGAACAAAGTGTTCAACATAGGCTTGAAATATGCATATTGAACCCTTGATTTCAAAACCTTGTTCAAAATTTAAGAAAGGTGATACGTTCAAATTATATAATGAAGCTGACATATTATAGAATGAAGGCTATCAACACTAACCAAACTGGAACAACATTATCAACATAAATTTCTTGGAAACCAAGCCCAAGAAAGCCATCAGAATTGGACAACAAAAATGTCAACCCTAGTTCATGTGTTGTCTCAGTAAAGACCTGTACCATTAAAGAATCCATTTATACATAAATTCCAAATTAAGTTGATGAGAAAAGATCTTTGATATCCAATTGGGAAGCCTTAACATCCAAAAATTACTAACCTGATTTTTCACAACAAGTTTCCCAGCCATGACATTATCTTTACTTAAGAAATTGGATATTGATCCACTGCCATATTGAATCTCACAGGATTCTCCTTCACAAACAAAAAATGATATAGTTTAATTTTTTACCAACTTCCTTAATATCCCCATGTAAGCAGACTAAACTAAGTGAGGTTGATGGTTTGAAGTAGAGTACCATCTTCTTGGTATGTGCTTGACTTTGATGACATGTATCTTGAATGAAAATAACAAGCTAGTTGCACTGTACAATCATTTTTAATCATTGTTACAAAAATAACCACAAAATACTCTTTAATTAAAATAGTCCTAGATATTTCAATTAATTTCAAGAGAGCTAATTTCACTACCCAAATAACCATCAATCTATTTACTATATATAATTTTCCAGAATTCAGAATTTGAATGTAATGAAACTAATTGTAATTACCAAATATTTGACACAAAAATGTAGTACAAAATGAATTGTTTGACAAAATGCCTCAAAGAGATGCTATCTCATGGAATGAAATGATATGATTGCAGAATGTGCACAAAATGGATTTTGCAAGGAAATCTTTGAATTAATGAAGCACTCTGGAACACGGACATTGTAAGCTTTGCTTGTGTTCTAGATGCATGTAGTCATGCAAGTTTAGGGGATGAGGGTTGCACATAATTCACGCGCAATAACCCTTATTGCATTACATATATAGTTGATCATTATGTGTGTGTGGTTGACCTTCATGCTCGTGTTGGCTATCTTGAGGACACCCTAAACATTATTACTGAGATTCCACTTATACCTTTGGTTCCTATGGATCATATGAATATAGGCTGAGTATTCCAATAGTTCACTACTTTTTTAGTTGGATCGTAAAAATGTTGCAACGTATGTTCTTCTCTAAAAAATCTATTTAGAAGCAAGTAGGTGTGGTGAGGTTCAAATAATAAGGAGATTGATGAAAGATAGAGGAATTAAAAAGATACCTACATGTAGTTGGATTGAAGGGCATAAAATGGTACATACTTTTTTGTGTAGGAGACAAATCACATCCACAAACATGGGAGATCTATG
>VDFB02380196.1:0-33468 GCA_007258455.2 Sequoia sempervirens | reverse complement strand
TCTCTTAAAATTATCCTTCCCTCTAAGACATATAAATGCATACATATAAGCAAACATACATACATACATACTTACATACATACAAGCATACATACATATGTATATACAATATTACATACATACAAGCATACATGTGCATATGTACATACATACATACATACATACATACAGTCATTCATACATACATGCACTGATACATACATACATACATACATGCACACATACATACACACATACATACAAGCATACATACAAGCATACAAGCATGTATACATACATACATGACATACAAGCATACATACATACAAACATACAATTATATATACATACATTCAATAGAGTAGTATTTAACACAAAGTAAGACATAACACGAGTGTGTTTTAACACACTCGTGTTATGTCTTGCACAAACACAAAAACCATGTCAAAACTAAGAAATAACGCGACCATGTTATAACGTGCTCGCATTATAATGTGCTTGTGTTATTTCTTTCTTTGGGAATCCCCAAGCCTTTGGCTTGGTATTTTCCTTGGAGTACCAACCCAAAGGCTTGGAGGGCCTTCCCAACATCCAAAGATGTGTTTTTGCAAATTCTACAATATTTCACATAATCACATTCGTGATCATTGTCAGTTTTGCACGTCTTTCAATGTCAAACAAATTGAACCCCTGGGTAATGTTAGGCTCTCTCTTAGTTATCTAACGATATAATTTTTTTCACTTTTTAACAATGTTAAGCCTTTGATCTATAATTTATTTTGTTTGTGTCTATTTTTTGACAAAAACCTTTGGTGTTCTTTTCGTTATAAATTAACCATTCATTGGAATTTCAAATAAATTACATTTTTAGAAACTAGACTCCATTCTACACATATTAAAAAAAAAATTCAATTAGTTTCCAAAATTTATAGGGGTAGCACGACCAAAATTTTGTTTTTCAGGAAGTGTCCACTTTGAAAATTAGTAAAAAATCAAATATTCATTAAAAAATTATTAGAAAAATTGAGCATAATCTACATACTGTTAGCTAATTTCTCACTGAAGCGATTTAAAAATAGTAAAAAAAGTTCACCGTACTAGGGAGCCACAAAAGTTGCTATGTTATGTTTTTTGACAAAAACAACACCATTTTATATGGACTCCTCTTTTGAACCCCTTAATCTTAACCATTTTCCAAACAAAATAGTAGTTTAGAAAGTAGACTTGGAGCACTATGATCCTTTTTTTTGTTGCATCTCAAAATTTTGAGTGTAACTATCTTCAATTTCATGTTCAATGTTAGTATTTCCTGATTTCAAAAAAAAGGTGGTCATTTAAGCCCCCTTTTGGCCCGCCCATCCTTTTGCATATATATATTCGATATGATTACTGTTACTATGTGAATGTTAACTTATTCATATTCATTTGTATATCGAATGTATACATACTTTATTGACATGATATATATATATATATATGTGTGTGTGTGTGTGTGTGTGTGTGTGTGTGTACGTACATATATGTATACATATTTATTATATATAAATAAATGCTTGGAGGTCAATTTACTTATGTAATGCTTAGGGGCTGATTCATTTACATGAACATAGGCCAATTGGGTGAGCATTTAAATCCCAATTTAAATAAATACATAGAGTGCTACTTATTATTGAGTAAGCCCGCCATAATAAAGGAAATGCTATTTCTAAACCAAAGCAAGAGAATAACGACACAACATATAGGAATGAAAGCCGACGCTTGATCTTTTAAAGAATTGGTCAAATGAATAATGGAGGCCGAATTATATGCATTTATATTGTGCAGCATTTAAGGCTGATAAAGGTAATAAGCTTAGTCGATATCATTGAAAGACATCATTGTCTTTATGAGCAATGACTTATTCAACTTTAAAGGGCATATATCATAAGCGTGAAACAAAAGAATGCTACACCAACTCATAGAGAATAAAATGCAGTGTAAATAGGAAATGTTACAGCTAGAATTGGAACCAGTCAAAATACCATTTAAGATCCAATTGACTCATCTTAGACTAAGATGACATGTGCTAAGTGTTGCACTTTTGATATAGATTGATTCAAATGAGTTTAAGCCGCACTAACTTATAAGGGAATAGTTGCTTGCTTGGCGCCATGTTGAGAAGTCATGTTTACTGTAGATATTAATTTCAAAGGTAATTCAAATGTCACCTTTTTATCATGTGCTAATTTGAAATGGTCTCATGCTGTTGTCAACTAATAAGGTCGACTTGTAGCTATATTTTGCTGAGTATACTCTTATTTGTGCACCACCTTTTAGCTAAGTTGAGTGAGTTGTTATGCATGGAGTTTGTTGTCAATACTCATGCCTATTTGGTAGGATGAGAAGTCTCTTTTCTGTTGTATAAATAGAGGAGTTGAGCTCTCATTTGGGATGCATTGTGCTTAGCATTTCATACAATTTTTCTCTACATTTCTTATCTACAATATTTTTCTATATTTTGAGAGTGAGGTTTGAGTATTTGTGAGATTATTAGTATATTGAGTGAAGTATATTATCAACTTGAGAGATAGAGATTGAATGTGGCATTGCTTGAGAGGTCAAAGCTAAGCTAGTTGTTGTTTTGGAAAGCTGAGTGCAACCAGTCGATTGGATAAGTGAATACAAGCATGAGAATAAACTTCCTTTATTTGTCATAGCTTTTGAAAGATTGTTTCATGATTGCTTTAATTAGTCTATTGTGAATACTTGCATTTAGGGGAAAATAATATTGCTTTGAAAAGGAATTAGAAGTTGTTATATTATTTTATGAAGTGCTTGTAGTTACTCCATGATAGGAGGATTTGTTTGTTATAAGTATTATTATTATACTAGATATGATTAAACAAAGGTAGCTTAAGAGTTACTCATAGCTAAGTTATTTGATTATACTATATGGCTAGTGGGTTACTCTGGGAATAAGTCCTTGAATACTCGTTGATACCTATGGGTTGGGAATAACTTACTGGGTTGGGATGTACACTCGAACTTGATTGGAATATATGAGGTTAGAGTAACCTATATAATCGGGCTAGTCATTGGTTGATGACTTTATCCAGAGATTAGGGTATATTGAGGTTGAGACTCACCTTTGTGATTTAGTAAATCACTTGAGTTTATGGAAATATATATGTTTAGAAACGTAGGTGGGATTACCAATGAGTTAAAGTGGCTACTTGGTTGATTGCTTTACACTCTTGAAGGGAAGCACCTATTGCTATGATTATGCTTTGATTGAGGTCAATCACTGATGTGGCTATTCTCTTGAAGAGAACCACTTATTAACATGATATATTACTGATTGGAGTTGGTTATTTACCAATAATAAATCTATAAATAGAAGAAGCTTATATAGCTATACTCTAGATTATAAAGTTATACTTGAAACTAAATTGTCTTTTGTAGTGAATGGCTTGTCTATGTAAAGTTAACTCATGGACTAGGAAAGCTCTTATATTATACCAAGGATGGGAATATCCATAAGATATCATAGTGTTTTTGGAAAGAGAAATAGGTTATTTACGAGGTTAGGGATTACCTAAAGAAGGAAATTACCTAAGCATAGTATATGAACAGTCAAGATCCAAACTGAGCTATAGAAGTGTATGCAAATAGAATGACCTTCATTCAAAGTACTGAGTGAGAAAACTTTGGCCAAAGTAGTGTAAGTAGCCACTATTTACATTGTTAGTTCATCGTGATCCATTTGTATGCATGCTAGTCCTAGATTGTGGGTTTACAAGTTCTAGTCATGTAGGACACAACACTAAGCTCAGATAGGCTATTGTTTTGAGGTTTACCAACCAATCTCTTCATTGAAGGGTAGGACCATCTTGTCATATGTGACAGATGTGTAGGGGACCACATTTGAGTCCATGGTTGGTGAAAAAGCACTTGAGTGATGCTTCTCCTCATTAGTTGGTGGTCGAGGTTTGCGGATGTTTGCACTAGTATCGGGGACAACTAGAGTGTTTGCACCTATGAGCAAGGACATTCATAATGCATGCGTCGATGCGGCGACATCATGACCTTTTTGTATATCTATTGCCAGATGAAGCTTAGAGGAGCTATGTATGTGTCTTGTACCCATTTATATGGAAGAATGTAATCATGAATGATATACTTGAGTTCATTCAATGTGACATCTATTTTATGGAAATATTTGTGAATTTACAATGGAATACATTTGAAGTTTGGAAATAGTGTTATTTCAATTATGCATGTAATTTACATTATGGAAGGAAATTTTTTATTGCTATGTTATGACATCATGGTTTATTCACTTGAGGTGAAAACTTAGAAAATTTTACTGAGTAGAACACCAGGGTTGTTATGTACATAATATGCATACAAAAAATTCTATACAATGGAGTTTGAGGATTGTGTGTGGATGAGCAAGGATACTGTGTATATATGTGCATATCTAGTGTATAGAGAACATTGGTTAAATATAAGCATGTAAGTGAAAGTATTAAAGTTAATTATAGATATTGATGTTGTGAAAATGTAAGAGATTATGATTACACATAAGGCTACACTCATTAGCATCAACACAAGCCCTTCAACATGAAAACCTACAATCTAGTAAACAACTTCAAAAACCTTGTTTAATAGGTAATTTCCCAGAATAAGAAACAAAAATGATGATTGCAATGAGAGCTAAGGGTAAGTGCACCAAGATGGTTCCCAAAAGGGGGGCTTAAGTGGCCACTTTTTTTCTGAAATCAAGAAATGCTGACCTTGGACGTGAAATTGAGGATAGTTACACTCAAAATTTTGAGATGGAACAAAAACAAGGATTGAAGTGCTCCAAGTCTACTTTCTAAACTACTAATTTATTTTGAAAATGGTTGAGATTAAGTGGTTTAAAAGAGGGATGTACACAAATTGGTGTTGTTTTTGTCAGAAAAACATAACATAGCAACTCTTGTACGACCTGAGCATGGTGAATTTTGTTTTAGTATTTTTAAAATCGCTATAGTCAAAAGTTAGCTAACAACATCTAGTTGATGCATAATTTTTCTGATAATTTTTTAATGAATATTTGATTTTTTACTAATTTTCTAAGTGGGCACTTCTTGAAAAGCAGAATTTTGGCCATGCTCCCCCTAATTTTTTTTTGAAAATAATTGATTTTTTTTTCTTTTTTTTTTAAATTTGTAGAATGGAGTCTAGTTTCTAAAAATGTAATTTATTTGAAATTTTGATGAACGGTTAATTTATAACCAAAAAAATACTAGACACTGCTTTTTGGCAAAAAACAGACATACAAACAAAAAAAATTATGGATGAAAGGCTTAACATTGTCAAAAAGTGAAAAAAATTACATCGTTGGATAGTTAAGAGAGAACCTAACATTACCCATGTTTTTGATTTTGTCGATATTTAACTAGATGCAATCTTGATAGTGAGCATGGACCCGATTATGTGAAAAATTGTAGAATTTGTAAAAACACGTCTTTGGCCTTGTTGGGAATGCCCTCCAACCTTTGGGTTGGTATTCCAAGGCAAATAATTTCACTTTTTTCTTTTTTTTTTTAATGCGAAATAATGCGAGTGCGTTTTGTAAAAAAAATTCAAAAGTGGCTAGAAAATTGGTACCCAACTTCATGCACCCGCCCCTAACCTTCCACTATGTGTGGATGAGTAATATGAATTCTTTCCACATCCATAGTGGTTCATTTACCACACATGGGAGATTAATAGAACTATCTAATCCCCTTCAACTTCACATCTTTTTCATTTTGATTAAAACAACCACTTATAGTAGGTATACATTTTAAAATCACCACTTGTCTATAGTGCGTGAATTTGAAATAATCATTTTTTGTTAGAACCACAACTATGCATCACTACAAATTTGGTGATCATAAAATTTCTTTTATGATTGTGAAACCATTGCCATCATTTGTGAAACCACCTCATGTGGAGATCAATAGTTTCAACAAATCATAAAACTTATCTCTTTTTTTCTTGCAAGTATCTTAGCCTTCCTTCTAACATCCCAAGATTGCTCCATATTATCCCCATAGAGCATCTAACTTGTATATAAATATTTTGAATTCTAAAAGTGATGATTTTCATTCTCCTCATAAAGGTAAGTCTTGAAATGGATTGACTAGATTGGATGTGCACCTAATCAATTGATGTAGAAAAATGAATCATTTTATAGATCATGGTAAAAGTGATCCTCCATGGATCCTACAACGATAATTGATAATTAAATGTATCATTCATTGGGGAAACTCAATAATAACTCCATTATTGTTGCATGCAACATGATCTTCTCTATTTGCTGAACATCGACATATAGGTTTCATGGGCTCTATTAGAACTGTAAAATTTTGAAATTTTTACAGTCTATTGCATTCAAGAGTTCTAGCATTGAGTCCTCATCATAAGAATAAAAGTCCCTCTTTGTATTGTCTTGCTTATTTTCTGTCATAAGATCCATTGAATCCATCAAGTCCTTCATATTTCATTGAAAGACCCGAATCGGCAAGACATAGTAAAAGTCTCCCCGACCTGATTTTTCACTAATGTATGTTTGTTGCAGACTATTGACAGGACAATTTTCTTGTTTCAGCGACAAAAGGAGTCATTTCGGCAAAGGGAATCATTGTCGGAGTGAAGTCATACCGAATACATTGTGTTTCGCCGACTGGTGCATGTGGAAGTATATCGGTCAAGCTTAAGGTGTTCGGGAGAATGTCTTGGCGAACTATTTTTTCTTGCCGACAGGCATCTATAAAAAATATATCGGCATATGTTGGGGCATCGATGTAATGTTAGGGCGAATGCTATATGTCATACCGACTAATGCACAAAGGGGTTGTTTCGGCCAGACTGATTGGTATCGGCATGAACTCATAACGAAGTCATTTTGTCTTATTGACTGACTTGCAAACAAATGTCTCGGTAAGACTTATGTGTATTGGGGAAGGTCTTAGTGAAGTGGCTATTTTGTGGCCGAACCAAGTTCAAGGGTATTCAAAAGCTATCGGTGAGAAGCTATAGAGTCTTGCCGAGTTAAAACTTATGCCAATAAGAGATGTGCATCGCTAGGAAAAGAAATTTTCGGTATGAGCTTCACCGAGGTTTAAAAGATATACCGATAGAATACTTCGGGGTGAGTCTTGCTGAATGGAGTAATTTGGAGAAGTGATTTTGGTAAGACATATGGTATCGATTTATGGTCATGGCGAAATTTTGTGGTCTCACCAAACAACATGCGGGGGTCGCTCTGTCGACATAAAATTTGTGATGTCTCGCTGAATGACATATGGTTTTTGTTTTGGCCAAGTTAAAGGTTTTCGGCAGAATGTCTTGGCGAGTGTTTTTGGTCTTACCGATAAAGTTGAATGTGTGGCTTTTGGTGGGATTTTGCTCGTGTCTCGGCGATCCAAGGTAAATGAAGACTTTCGGTGAAACAGGATGAAGTCTGCGAGAGGTCTCCCTGACATTTGCAAGTTACGGCGAAGAACATAAAGATAAAGGATTTCGGTCGGTGTGAGAACATTAATGTCTCAGCGACTAGAAAATGCTTTGAAGAATACATATCGGTAAGACGCAAAGATATATCTATGAGACATCTCCCTGACTTGGAATTGTTACAGCGACATGAAAAACAGAAGCAGTAGTCATCAAGTTGATTCTAGGTGTTGATATGACCATAGAATGTCTTGGCGAATGGTGAAATAAACGTTGAAAAGGGATTTCACCCCATATTTGAAATTTTCTCATCGATAGGACATTTGATGCGACAGTGCCAGTTTCAAAGGAGGTTTCATTCGTGCTTCATTAATGGCACGAGGGGATAAAACAGTAATGTTTTAATCAATTCCTCATTTCTGAATTGATTGCTGGTGAATTGGCATGCTGAACAGAGAACCGAGACATTTTTTAGTTTGAGGAGCTCGAGTAGAATACTGTAAGTAAATTGCTTCTTTGTTTTTCACATTTTGATTCTGTTAGCTCAAAAATGGAGTCTTCTGGTTCTGGAAAGGGTAAGGGTAGAAAGCTTGGTGAGAGTAGTCAGTCGAAGGGAAATAAACAAAAGATTGATACAGAGCATGAAGGCATTGAACGAAGGTTGAACCAAGACCTTGTTGATCAACTACCTGGTTCAGGGCCTAAAGCTAGAAGGTCCGCACAACTTAGGGCAGAAGTTGATAAGCTGGATGATAAATGCAAGTTCATAGGTGATGTCTGACTACTATAAGAGGATATGAGCTTTTCAATTTCCACTACCATAGGAGGAACCGTTTTGAGCTTGTCTGTAATCCATGGAAGTTGAATGTAGGAAAATTGGTGTGCCCTAATGTATTCGTAAATGCAGAATTGGTAAAATTGCTTGCTGATCATTATGATCCAAAACATAAAACCATAGGTGATCCTTCTGGAAAACCACAGATACATGTGTCAAAAGAAGCAATAGGTGAGGTTTTCAAATTGGAAGGGTTTTGCAATGAGGAAATCAATTGTGAGGAGTTGCAGAAGGAATTTTCAAGAATGGATACAATTTACAAGGGTTGGAAGCTGCCAATTCATAGGGTTAAACAGGGTATCAAGCCAGAACCTCTGGAGGATAGTGAAGGGCCTCCCTATCATGTAGATTTGTTTGAACCTTATATGAAGTACACATATTTTTCAGTGTGTCAGGTGTTGGGAATGGATGCCCTGGAATTCATGTCAATGGTGCCAATGGTTATCACAATAGATATCCAATATCATAACTCCAGGCCATTTGATTATGCTTCATATATTTTTAAGGAGCTTGATTCAGGATTGATGGCTATAAAGGGTGGAGCTTCTATTGTTCATCTCATAAATTATTCATTGTTGATGCCCTTAGTGCTATATTTTGGATAGGAGTTAGGGGTATGGCCTCTAGAAATGAGAGTTTCTCAAATTGGTAAGGAGGGTGAAGCATTGCCTGTTCAGTTGTGGACTACTATTTGGGACAGTAGGTTTGTTGGTTCTAGTTTCATTCATTTTGAAGAGCATTTTGTAAAGACATTGTATAAATTGTATCATTATCCTTGTAATTATTCATTGACTGATGAGAACAACAGATTCCTTCGGCCGAAAGATTTCAATGGGCCAATTGACCATAACTGGGGAGACTGGTATTGTTTGGAGGGAGCTACAGTAATCAGAGTATATGGATTTGAAAATGCTCCTCTCATTCTGCCAAGGACAGTTCCAAACAGGGTTGCATATTTGGAAATTGTCAGACAAATGGATTACTGTAGTGTGATGCATTTCAGTTCTTTTGGGAAGCAGGCTTTTATGCCTAGTACTTTGTGTTTCGGTGATTTCACTGTGTTGGCTAAAGAGGGATATAATTCAATCCTTGATAGATTGTTGCATTATAATATGAAAAGAGGACCAACCAAGAAAAACTTTGACCCTGAGGGATATATCAATTCAGCCAAAGAAAGGATTAACTTTGGAGGGTATCAGCATGTACCCTATCCTTTTGATGATATGATCAAAAATCTAGATGAAGATGAATCAGAAATGGTAGTTGAAAGATATAACAAGGGGCTACAAGATATTGAGCTATTTTCTTCTGGAGATGAGGAAACACCAAGAGTTAATGTGCCACAAGGTAAAACAAAAAAGGTATCCAGGATGAGGACTCAGTAGTATGTTTGCCCAGTTAGAGAACAGAGTATTGAAAGTGGTGATGTTGATGCTAGGCACATGGAGTACAGATCATTTGTCTCTGATGATGAGCTTATACATTCCCCAGAGTTCAAGGAATTCTTGTACAAGCAGAAGGGGAAGGAGATAAGAGAGAATGTTGATGATGTTACTTTTGGAAATGAGGAACAATTGCTGGCTCAATTGAGAAGATGTGTGGATGATGAAATGAAAAATATGACTCCTGAAGTGGGGAGGAAAATGTTGGAGAGTGCTGGTGTCATGATCTTTCCTGGTCTTGATTTGAACTCTGCATTGGTCTTTGATAGTTTCTTGAAGGGCAGTAATGCTACTCACAAGCTTGACAAGGAAAAGGTGACAAAAGTATATGCATGATCCAAGTATAATACTGATGAGGGATCATTGATGATATGGGCTTTGTACCCACCCCACAGGAAATCAATGATAATTGATACAGAGAAGGAATTTGGCCATGTCATGACTCTAAAAGCTGGAGAAGCTGATCCTATAGCTACTGCAGATATTGGGGTAAATATTGCAAAGTTGAATAAAGCACAAATTCAACTATTGATAAAAGAAAGAGAAATGTACAAAGAAAATAATGAAAATTTGTTGAGAGAAAATGATAGACTCAAAGAATTGGTTGGTGTTTCAATGGGGACAACCAAAATGATTACTCAAGGAGAAAGCTCTCAGGTAAAAGATCGCTAGGTAGGATCAAGTGCTTATTCTCAGGGAAAGCATGATGCAATTGCTGCAATTGTCAAGAAGAGGCAGGATCATTTGACATCCTGGTTGAATAAATTGTGGGGAAAATACTCTCATACTCTTGCTGCATTGAAGGAGCACACAAGGATGGATGGACGAATCATGGAGAAGTTTCATGAGTTGGCTCAAAGTGATGAAGCTAGCAGTTCTGCACTTGAAGCTGCAAATCATATAATCAATCGCCATCGAAACTTCTATGATGAATTGCAGGGGGATGAACAGGGGTTGTTAGAAGCTGCTAATAAGACTGTGATCATATTTTCTGATGACAATGGGGATTTGAAAGAAGCCACTAGGTGGAAAAATGAATGTGAGTCAATGCTAAATGAAATCATGAAGACAACCTCTGCAGAGGATACAGTATTGGATGAAGTGATCGAGCAAACTGAGGAGATGTTCAAGATGGAAGTCATGATTCAGAATGCTGTTGGAGATGCCGACACATATGAGCACCGAGATTATTTGGACCACCTCAATAAGACTCACTTATGGCTAAATAGAGCCTAATTATTCTCTATCTTTTGTTTTGTAATTAATATTTCCTACTTCCGAAAGGATGCGTCCTTTCGTATTGTCAATGTATAAATGTCCATTTTGAAAACATTGTGCGGGCAATAGGTAGAATAGGATAGAGAATAGAAAATACGGTGGAACACCATGTTTTACAGGGCTGAGACTCTGATGTATGTTTTGGAAGCCATGGAGATATCAATGAAAATCATTTGATTTGTTGGCGTATTCTGGTGTCAATTGTTGTGTTGTGCCTATTGAAAGAATTATTTAAGTTGTCTCTAAGATTGATGTTGCTTGGTTATTTAAATTAACATAACATGTTTATGTCTGGTTTATTAGTACGTATTTGCCATATCTATGTGGTTGGTTGATAGGTTCTTTCAAGGAAGGATTAAATCTATTTAATTAATCACAGTAATCAGGGAATTTCATTTAGATCAGTAAGAAGAACTTAATAATCATAGTCTTGCATGTTTATACTAGTTATAAACAAAATATGCCAAACAATTTGAATGACCTCTAGAAAGAAGTCAGTTGTTTAAGATTTCATTTGACTCCGTATACTATATAAGGCACTGGTCTCATCGTTTCCATCATTTTGTTTCATTCATACTTTTTTACATCTGTTAACTGAGCATATTAGGGTTTAGTTTTGAATACTGGTATACAATATATACCAAATTTGTTTTATTTTGTCCATTCCAATCTTCCATCATGGGAAAAACATTGCATGAAGAGAAGATCAATAGTCAAGTCTGCTTCATTTGTTATAGGTACACCCGCATAGGTCTAGCAACACCTGAAGAGTAGAAGGTTTAATTGTTTCAAACCTTGTTCTGTTACCCTAAAACGTTGTGAAAGCTTGGCAACCTTTCGTGGTTCAAACTTGCATTTTTGAGAGCTAACAGGGTCCATGTTGGTTACATCTCCATGAATCTCTTCGATATTCAATAAGATGAATTGGAATGGCTAAAAATGTGCAAATTTTCTTTTAAGATATTTTTATTATGTATGAAATTTTTTCTCATTATGTATTTTGTAGGTTTGGAGATAATATTCAAGTAGAGACATGAAAACAAAATCAAGTAAGGAATCTTCAATATCCATTTAATCAAGTACAATGAATATGATTTCTATTTTTTACTTTAGCATACTTGATTTATTGTAGCTCATATGTATGTTGAAGTAGAGGCAACATGTAGAGACAAAAAATACATAACATTTTTTTCTCTCCTTTAGCACTCATCTTAGTGCTCTTATTGATTAGCCCAATTTTGACCACTTGATGCACTAATTTCCCTTGAATCCATGCCTTGTATCATAATGAAAAACCCATCAATATTGTACATCTTTCCCTATCAACAACTATCATTTTTACCACCTAGAATGCTACCATGTTATGCTCCTTTCCTCTCCATAGGATCTCACACATTAGCTTGGACCTCATATTCAAATTTAATTTTTCTTACAAAAAATCTTACTTTTCTCTCTTCTTTAAATTCAAAACCTAAGCTACCTTCTAACAATTAAAAATGGTTTGATTTGGGGTTGATAAATATGAATTCAATGGGAAATAAACTCAATAGGCACATATGAGCTCTTAGGGCATCTAAGAGAGCACCCACCCATACAAGTAACAACAATCTCACACAACATGCACACCTCCATGAGAAAACCTCCATTTTTGCAACAACAAACCCATTTTTGCACCTATGGCTTACACACATTTTAGGTAATGTGCAATACATCCTATTGAATTAGCTCAAGGATTTAATTGAAGCAAATTCCCAAATTTTCCATATGCACTAACTTTTCCCGAAATAAGCATTTTTATTGTAGGTATATGTGTAGAGGATACTTTTAGAGGTTGTATAACTTGTCGTTAGAAGTTGTAGTGGTCATCATTGTGCTATAAGGACACCAACATGCTAATAAAATACTCATGGAGTCATAGAGGAATCCAACACATGAAACTACCAATATTGTGGCTGTAAGAATGACATCATGCTTAACATGATATCACTACCTATAGTTATATTCCAATTGACTCAAAGACAAAACACTAAAAGTAGAGTTTGAACACTACTAGGTTGTCCCTCCTAATCCTCTTCATCTACCAAATTTATCATTAACCACTAAATTAAAATTGCTTCTCACCTCCTTATATCTTTAAGAATTTACTTTAACTAGATAACTTCATCTCTCTATTTCTTAGTTTAATATATATTTTTTGCAATGGACAAGGTGGAATAAATAAATATGCATAAGGTCCATGTTGTAAGTTAAACTAAGAATACCAAGAAATTAATAGCTAAACATATTAGTTTAAGAACCTTTATGCTTTTTTTTTGGTTTGCAAACTACTTAATATTAACATGCATTGTATTTTTCTTTTAACAAATAATATATTAGCAATTTACACCCTATTATTTTTAGAAAGATTTACAAAAGGTTGCAAAGATTATTTTTTAATTGCAAGATATAAATATTTTACAATGTTAGATTTAGTATATCATGACATTAGGTGTATAAATTATCACTTTCTTTCAATAAGAGTTAGGGTTTGCGGGGTATTTATTTCATCATATTTACCCAGGGCATGATCTCAATTTCACCAATTTAGAATATTTTAGAACATTGAGTCTTTGCACTAATTCTTGGTAGTCTCTTTGTGAACTATTCAACTTCACCAATAGACTAAAGACTACCTGATAAACATTTGTAAACAAAACTTTGAAAAGTATTGATCAAGCCCCTCAAATATACTTGATAATAGTCCACATATTCTTGATAAGAATTAAGGTATGTTACAATTAATATTGACATGACCGGGGCGAGACTAGTCCCCTGTGGGTGAGATTCACTGCTTGCAAGAAGTCCCACCTCTTAAACCCAGGAGTAGAGTCAGACCCGAAACTAATGGGGAGCAAACCCACTGCCCAAGCCAACTTTGCTACCCGTGCAGGCTTTAAAAATTATCTAACCTCAAGGAGGTTAGGGGCAAAGTCCATTCCTATACCCCGGGTTAGCGGAGTAGGAATTGGCACAATAATATTGACCCTTGCCTTTCCCACTATGAAGTGGAGTAGAACTTGTGACCTCAAGGGATGCAAACCCCAAGCCCCAGCCAACTCTGCTACAAATGGTGGCTACCATTCCCATATTATTGATAAGAATTTTTGACATATATTTAATAGGGTTTTAAACATCCTACAATTAAAGTTCATAAAAGTCTAATTGTATATGTATACACACACATATCCAAATTCACTTGGGACACAATTTTAGCATCATCCATTATTATGTTGGTATACTCAAGACTTGATCCCTAATGAATTTATTCATAACTAAAACTCACTGACTTAAAAAAAATAAAAAAATAAAAAATTCAACATAAAAACTACAATTAAAATGAAATCTTAAAATTAAAAATAAAAATCAGTAACGTGAGAGAATGGGTTTTTACCCTCCACCAATTTCAGCCGAATCTAGGAGACATGATATTTTAGTTATTATATCAAACGCTGTTTATGGAAATTCATTAAACACTGCATTATGCAAACAAATAAACTTCACTCAAACGCTGTTTATGGAAATTCATTAAACACTGCATTATGCAAACAAATAAACTTCACTCTTTTGGTTTCATCACGATCATTATCCACCTCAGAAAGACATTATCCACATATCATCTTTAAGAGGTTGCTGCCCTTTCAAGTCCATAATAGCTTTAAATACTTAATATCAGATGGAGCACATTGCACATAACAATGGCCTCTGCATTTTCTCAGTCTTATTTTTTAGACTGCTTTCGAAATCCCAAGAAAACCTCTCTTTGTTCCACAGATCCCCAAAACAAACAAAAAATAGATATCTCAGCAGGGACAAAAAGAATTCAAGTCTCCGTGATAAAATCCACATCAAAGTTCTTCACAAAAAGAAAAACAAAGAAAAGAATTGACGATGCACGACAACTGGATGAGAAAATGTCTCAACGAGATGCAGTCTTGTGGTATATTCAGAATGGCAATCCAAAGGAAGCTTTAAAAATCTATCGACGAATACAACAGCTTGAAAATGTTCCAGAACCGTGCAAACAAATCCACGGTGTTATTCTTAAAAGCGGCCAAGATATAGATATTTTTACAGGCAGTAGGCTTATTGACCTGTATGCAAAATCCCAACTAATATACGATGCACGCCGGGTGTTTGACGAAATGCCTGAACGAAATGTGGTCTCTTGGAACACCATGGTTGCAGCTTATATCACTTGCAATTGCAAGGAGATGGCCTTAATATTTTTTCAGGAAATGCAGGAGGCGAATGTTCAAGTAGACGAGTTCACAGTGGCTACCGTTCTCGGCACGTGCTCAAGTTTGGTAGCTCTGGACCAAGGCTTGCAAATCCATGCTCACATTGTCAAAGCTGGATTTGGGGTGGATGTCTACGTAGCCACTGCTCTTGTTGATATGTATGCCAAATGCAATTACGTAGAAGGATTTCGCAAAGTGTTTGACGAAAAGAAGGATCCCAGTCTGGAGAATTGGACAGCTCTGATATCAGGTAGGGAAAATTTTAGTGGCTAATGGTAGGCAATTGGCTATTATTAACTTTTTAAAGCTAAGTAAAGATGGACCTAGGGATTACCTTGATTATCATGGAAAACTGAGTATCTGTCAACTCCAAAATTCTCGTCGTGAGAAACCACACAAGTGATCTCAAAGTCCATCTTTACTATTTGGCTATTTTTTATATTCTTTCCCAAACAGTTTATTTGAATTCCTTTAAAACTATTTGATTTTCATTGACAATTGCCAGTTTTCTTCTGTATTTGATACTTGTGGAACTGGGAAATAGGTTTTTATTTCGAAACATAAAATAATTAAGAACGTGATATTGAAATAAACTAGCCATGAATTCTAAATTGCTAAAAATATACGGTTCGTTAATTTTTTCCCTAGGATATACTCAAAATGGACTTCCAGAGAAGGCAATTGAGGTTTTTAATCAAATTCTTAGGTTGGGAATTATGCCAATTGCATTCACGCTTGTAAGAGTGCTGAGGGCATCAGCTGGCCTAGAAGCAATAGGACATGGCTTGCAGGTCCATGGTTATATTGTTAAACTTGGGGTATTCTCGGATGTTGATGTGGGGAATGCTCTTCTTGACATGTATCTTAAGTGTGGTGATATAGATTCTGCACATACAGTCTTTGGAAAAATGCAGAGACGGGACACAGTATCATGGAATTCAATGCTAGCAGGATATGTACAGAATGGAAAGGGAGATAGGGCTGGAGAACTCTTTCAGGGAATGAAATTAGAATGTCTCCAGCCTGATCAGTACACTTATGCCTCTTTTCTCCAAGCATGTGCAACCCTGGAGAACCAAAAACTGGGAATGGGAATACACGCTGAAATAATCAAATCTGGGTATGAGACTAGTATCTTTTCTAGCAGTGCTCTTGTTGATATGTATTGCAAGTGTGACATGGTACAAGATGCACGCTATGTTTTTGACAGAATGCCTGAAAGGAATATCGTATCATGGGCTGCAATGATTTCAGGGTATGCACAAAATGCATATGGTGAGGAGGCCTTGAAACTTGTTTGCCTAATGTTAGGCACATGCATATATCCTGAGCAATATACCTTCACTAGTGTTCTTGTTGCCTGTTCCTCTCTAGCATCCTTGGAATGCTGCAAGATGGTCCATGCTCACATTATGAGAACAGGGTTTGACTCTAATCTTTCTGTGCAGAATGCCCTTGTTGATGCATATAGTAAATGTGGCAGTTTAGCTGATGCATTGTATGTTTTTAATGCAATGCCTGCAAGGGATATTATATCATGGAATGCAATGATAGCTGGATTTGTGCAGAATGGTGATTTCATGGAGGCTTTGAAACTATTCTATCAAATGCACAGTTACATCATAAAAAATGGAAGTAAGTCAAATATCTGGGTGGGAACTTCCCTTCTTGATATGTATATGAAATGCAGGAACATTGGGTATGCATGCATGGTTTTCAAGAGAATGCCTGAATGGAATGTTATTTCATGGAATGCCATGATTGAAGGATATATCCAGAATGGGCTAGGTGAGGAGGCACTGAAATTATTAAGGCAAATGCTACGGGCTGGCACACAGCCAGATCAATTCAATCTTGCCAGTATTCTTAATGCTTGTGCCAGCCTAGCAGTCTTGGAAATTGGAAAGCAGGTCCATTCTTTTATTATCCAAAAAGGACTTGACCTAGATATCTGTGTGGGGAATGCCATTATTGACATGTATGCCAAGTGTGGAAGTTTGGTGGATGCACAAAAAGGGTTTGACAAAATATATAAACGAGATGTTGCCTCCTGGAATGCGATGATAGGTGGATATGCACAGCATGGGTATGGCAAGGAGGCTGTTCAACTCTTTGAACAAATGCAACAAGAAGGTGTGAAGCCAAATCATATCACTTTTGTATGTGTTCTTTCTGCATGTAGCAATGCTGGACTATTACATAAAGGTTATCGCATATTTGATTCCATCATGCTAGATCATGGCATCACTTTAACGATGGAGCATTATGCATGTATGGTTGATCTTCTTGGCCGTGCTGGGCGACTGGATGAGGCAGAAGAACTTATCAACAATATGCCCTTAAAGCCTAGTGCTTTAGTTTGGCGAACCTTGCTTGCTGCCTGCAGAATCCATGGGGATATTGAAGTAGGAAAACGTGCAGCAGAACATGTTCTGAGGATAGAACCACAAGACTCTGCAGCATATGTGCTCTTATCCAATATCTATGCTGCATCTGGCAGGTGGGATCATCTTACAAATGTGAGAAAATCAATGAAAGATAGGGGTGTGAAAAAGGAACCAGGATTCAGCTGGATTGAAGTAAAAGGTAGGGTGAATTCTTTTACAGTCATGGACAGATCACACATACAGACAGAGGAAATATACAGGAAGCTGGAAATATTAATGGAGTTGATAAAGAGAGCAGGTTATGTGCCTGACACAAACTTTGTGCTGCATGATGTAGAGGAGGAACAAAAAGAAAAATTGTTATCATATCATAGCGAGAAGCTGGCCATTGCATTTGGGCTTATTAGCATCCCACAGGAAATGCCTATTAGGATTATCAAGAATCTTCGTACATGTGGTGATTGCCATACAGCTGCCAAACTCATCTCTAAGATTGTAAAGCGAGAACTTTTCTTAAGAGATGCTAATCGCTTTCATCATTTCAAAGACGGGATGTGTTCTTGTGGGGATTATTGGTGATAATAAAAAACAAACAACAAACGTACATGTGATCCTATACCTTACCTCTGACTCACACTAATTGAAATATTTCCATCCCCATGCCTCTTGTTCTGCAATTGCATAACACAAACATTGGAAAACAGTCTAACCAGCATACCATAATGTTTAACCCGATTCTTAATTCAGTTTGGTTTGAAGACGAGATGCCTTGGTAAGCCTGAAGTTGGTATCATCTTGTTTCCTAGAAAATTGAAATAATTTTCTTATTTGCAATTGTTGTACTGGTTTAGTTTTTAACCTTCCTTAACCTTAAGTTGTCTAAATGAATATTTTATTTCTTGTATAAGATAGAACCTCTAGTCTTCTAAATGAATATTTTATTTCTTGTTTAAGATATAATCTTCAGTGCTAATTACAAAATTATACTGAGGTTCCAGCCTGTTTCCTGAGCAGCATAAAACTACTGCAATGTAGTATTGACTTGATAGCCAAATAATAACAATAAACAAACCTTTTATATAGGGTCCATCAAGTGACCGTAAAATAGTGTTTCTCAGATGCAAGGCTATAATACTTATAAAGGAAGCAATCTACACTAGACTATGCCCAGGTATAGCTGCACAGAGTCCTACTTAGATGCATTTATTTTGATCAAGCCTCCATATTTTTTGAACTTAGAGCCATAACATTTAGGTGATCTTTCTTTCCTTAAGCGTTGTCAAAAAGCAAGGGCAAGATTTGATGAATCGACCTCAAGCTGTAGAGTTGATTTGTTGGTTGAATCCACTTTCCATTTCATATCTAGTTTAGCAATATTGATCTACATTCTAGTTTAGATTCTTTAGACCTCCTCAAATTGAGTTGTAGATAATTACAAAGAATTTTAAATTTGTATCTCTTTGAAGATAAACTGAAATATCTAATTTTCAAAAAATCAGGCAAGCTCTTTGATGCAAGAGCATTTGGGTCCACAAGCAAACTTGCATCACTCATAAACAAAATAAAGGTGATTGAGAGGATTTTGGTCTTATGTGCAGGTTTTTTGAATAAATGACATGCTTAGCTGAGTTAAAGAGGTCAAAAGAACATTCTAGCTGACTTTGGCAGCAAAAGAAAATATAGTTGCATTTCAGTGATGACCTGTTTCAACTTTGGAAGCAGGCTGTTTCATCTCAGTAGCACTGTCATCTTTGATAGCGCTGGGTCTTTGGTAGTAGTTTGTGATGACTTCAGTAGCAAGTCAGTTTGACAACACTTTCATCTTCGGCAGCAACCAGTGTGTGATTTTAGCAGCACTATAACTTCAACAGCATCAGGGTCAATGTCGGCAGCAATTGCAATTTTGATAACATCTGAGACCACTTGAGCAGCAAGGTAGGAATGACAACTAACAGTGGTAACATATGATGATGCGGACTCCAAGGGACATTTGGCATTGTTCTTTGTCCAATTGAACTTGTTTTTATTTCTCTAGCCTGTCATTATGGGTTGTGTAATTTTCTTGGTTGCATGGTTTTTCTTGTTAGTTTCTCCCAACATGTGGCAAGTATAAAAGCAGGCATTTAGGGTGGGATGTTTGAAGCCATGTAATTTATTTCTAGCTTTTGTTGGTGCTAGGGTTCAGCCTGTTGTCTATAGTAGTTATTCTTTTCCCTGGTTGCAATTATTCATCTTCCATGCGTGGTGGTGGTTGTTCTGTTTTGCATGGGTAGGTGTCTTGCTGATGGTGCTTTCTTTTGGCGATCGTTGGAGTTCCTAAGTAGCTGTAATAACAGTTGGGCTGTTACACTAGGCAAAAAAGATATTTGATCATGACAGAACAAGAATGACAATTAGGCAGTTACGGTGGGATTCCAAAAGAAAATAAAACCACTCACCTTCTTGTGTAGAGACAACAAACATAGAAGCATGGAACAGGAGAGAGAGAGAAGGGTTGTGAGAGAGGGACAGAGAGTAGGTTCTAGATGAAACTCTCAGAATATTTGTTCAACAAAGGGAAAGAGATTGGGAAAAGAGCGAAGGGATTCAGAACCCATGAGGAAGTCTAGAGTGTGGCCATGGAAGGGGCCTGCAAGCAACGGTCTATGCACAGATTTGGGGAAGAGACTATAGAAGGTTGAATCACATTTGTGTGTGGATTTGAGGCAACACTATGGTGTTGATAATTTTTGTAAGCCATAGTTAATTGAGCATGTGGGGTTGTGTGCATGTAATGAGTTGAGGCTTCTTTTCAATCTATTTGTAACTCTGTGAGGACAGATTATATTAATCTAATGGAAAATTACATTGTTTTTGCTTATGCTTGGCATGTAATCTGTTGTTGTGTATGGCAGCTAGGTTAGGCTATCTTTCATTGGACCCCCTTGCTAGACTGCACCATTCTGTTGGCATCTGTGCTTCAAGATTGCAGGCCGCTATTCAAGTTTGTGAAGCTAGTAGTATGTGGCATGTGCTTTCCTATATCTTGCTTATTTTTTTGTTCTCTTGTTTATTCCATATCTTTCCTAGCTGACGGTCTCTGTATTTGTTACTTGAGAAGAGCCTCTTTGTGTCTGCAAAAGCATAAAATCTCTTATAGTTGCAAAACCCTCTAAGCTAATCTTCTATGCTTCCTCTAATGTAACGTGGTAGACTTTTTTGGTTATGCCATATGTTGATATATGCGATTTCTTCATTTTCACAATCATGTTTGGAAATTGAAGACACTTTCTTGAGGTACTTTCTGCATGCATTAACTACTTTATGATTCCATCCTAAAATAAATATTCTCAGCCTTAGGATGTTTCCTGCCATAGGAAAACACTTGAAAAATTATTGTACCAACTATATTGTCAAATCTCTCTTTGTAATTTTAAATAATCTTTAACTTTTATAAGGTCCTAATCTAGTTTCCAAATAGGTTTACGTTTTTTTACATCGTTTTGTTTGAAAATGTGAAACCTATCCTACATACTTGGAATCCCTTGCTGGCCAATGTATTGATTTGCTTGTTATGCTTAAATTAATGTGGAAGTTTGCAATGGTTATATTACTTGAGGATCAATTGGGTTTGCGATCTTCATTTCTTCTTAAAATTTCTAACTGGTTCAAGAGAAGAAAGTTAGAGGAAATAAAATATCCCTGAGGATTGTGAGAGGATTAATGACCGTACTTTCAAGTTGTTGGTATAAACTTTGAACACATGAAACCTTAGGAAAGCTGCAAAACCAAGGGTTTTGCCCTAGTGGAATCAATCTTTGTTTGTAACTAAGGCAGTGAGTGAAATGGTTTTATGGGATGGATTATGATTCCTATTCCTTGTGATGTTGTTATATTGAGTGAGTGAAATGGTATTCTTGTCATGTTCCCTTTTTCAGGTTCAAATAAATTTAGGTCCAATAATTCTTAATTTAAGGGCAATGTAATATTATTATTAATTAAATAAAAGGTGTTTTTTAATACTAATACTAAAATATAAGTGTTTTTAAATACTTGAAATAAAAATAAATAAAAATAAAATTAAAAAGTATTTTAAAATTCATGGAGGGAAATTTACTAAGTTGCCGGTTCGGGTACGGATTCAGATGCGGGTTCGGGTTTGGGTTCGCCGGTTCGGCAAGTTTTTTTTTCCCTAGGGTACGGGTACAGGTACAGCCGTACTATATATATATTATTAAATTATAAATTTATAAACATAATGATAATGCCATAGACTCGTAAGCATGCTCAAAATTATAATCATATGATCATAATGCCATAATGCCATAGAATATTGAAACCATAGTTGGCAGACTCGCAGAAAACTCGGCGAGTTTTCAAAAACTCGCGAGGTTTTTTTAAAAATGAGTTTTTTTCAGTTTAACTCGCGAGGACGAGTTTTTGCCGAGTTTTTCGAAAAAACTCAATTTTAAACGAAAAAAAAAAAAAATAGAGTTTTTGGCGAGTTTTAAAAAACTCTCCAATTTTTGGCTTGGCGAGTTTTTCTTTGGGGCGAGTCTTCCAACTATGATTGAAACAATGAAATACGTCATACGGTAATACCTCATATAATTTGTAATCATATTCATAATTTGCAAAAATGTAAATGTAAATACGCCATAATGCCATATAATCTGTAATCATATTCATAATTTTTTAGCTTGGAGGCAAAAAAATGGTGTTTTTGCTCTTTTGAGTTTGCAAAATGAGCCTCATTTGGTCGGCCAAGTCAATATAGGGCAATTTGGGCACTTTTTAGGGTTTTATTTTTTGTTTTTAAGTTGAGTTTTTGCCTTTTTCTAGGCTGGATGATGTGGGTCTGCCCAGGTTCTTCTGGGTTCTCCCCGGGTTCAGCCAGGATTCTCCATTTTCCACCTGGGTTCTTTGTGGGTCCTTCACAGAAGGACCCACAGAGAACCCGGGTGGAAAATGGAGAACCCAGGCGAACCCAGAGAAGAACTGAACCAGAACCAGAACCCACATGTATTTTGGCTGGTTCAGGAGGCTAAAATGAAGAACCCGGTAATAGAGGAAATTTAGGACCCAAGGGCCCAATTCAAGAAGGGTATATCAAGGAGGCCTATCTTCATTTGATCATCATTCAAGTTATCCTTTGCATACTACTTTTAGATTTGAGCATGTTCAGTTGTGAGATCATCCAAGGGCAAAAACCCTTGGCATGTTTAAATCCTAGAGGATGAAAACCCTCTGGGATCCATCATATTGGATCAAAGATGAAAACCCTTGTTTCCAATTCGGGTTGTTGCAGATTTTCAGGGTTTCAAACATATTCCAGCAGTGACTTAGTGTGAGTTGCAAGCAAATTTCCATATCGGTGTTATAGTTGAAGAATTCTGAATTTCAGTTGGTCATTGTATGTATAAATTTATAGATTTATAGAATCCAGTCTTAAGGACATATTCAGATATATATTTATTGGGTGCTGCTGTGTGAAGTTGCTTATGTAGATGATATATTATATCCCATGATGTTTTTCCAGCAAATAATATATTATTCCATTATATCTTCCAGCGATTCATTTGAGATTATCATATCCTAATATATATGGTTTTTATTAAGCTATCGTTGCAGTTTGAAATTAATACATATGCTCAAATGAGAGTTTGGTATTGATTGGTGCATTATTTCCTTGAGTTGCCAGCGATATACTTTCATAAGGGAACCCCAATGCCTAGAGGGGACAATTTCTGACGCAAGAATCTGTTTTGTCTGGCTTTATTATATTTTATCAGCTTGGAGATTTCTTCTAACTGCTGTACATGTTCTAAAGAGAAAATATATAACATAATTAGTGAACTTGAGGAATTGCAGCCTTAGGAAATACTTTATCTGCTGTACCATTTGTATTTTGGCAAGCAATATATTATGAAGTGGGTCCCAGCCACATGATATTGAAGGTTTAATAATGACGTACAGGTTTGCTGCTCGATTTGCACTTTAATTTGATAAAGTTGCCTTCTAAAGTTATTAAGCTGTCTTTTTATATTACATAAAACAGTCTATGATAGGAGGGTGGCGTACAAAAGGAATAGCTGCCATACAAATTGATTCAGGCTGTTGTGTCATTCCAGGCTGCTATTAACATTCTTGTGAGTTATATATTACTGTTCATTACCAGTATATTCTATTTCTATATTTACATTACTGTTTTCATCATCATCACAGGCGGAGTTAGGGGTTTATCAGTCCTAACAGCTGCATATTATACTGCTGTTTATCTGTGGTATTAAGGGGTTGATAGTAGTATTCATTCAATACCGTTTGCAGCAATACAGTAGCAAGAAGTGTCCACAGCTGAATATTATATGATTGGTCATATTGCTGTTTACATCAAACTATGAATGCTGATTACCAGATTGCGAATTAGCATTATCAATGATAGAGTTGGTAATAACATTCCTTTCAGTGGAAATTGACACCTAACTTGGTATTGATTTATTATTTCAGTTTGGCCAAATTTCGAAATTGACCGATTAAGGATATCTCAATTCTTTTGGGAAGAGGGGAAGGGAGTGTTAAGCGTATGCCTCTGCCTTGTGATGCTGTTATATTTGGCATGATTTACAAAAAAATGTTAAGTAGAAAGAAAACTTGCAAAAAGGGGCACATGCTTCAATAGTAGTCACATGCAGAAGAAACATGAATATATATGTGATTGAAATATTGAAAATGGTAGAGCAACAAAACTAAAACAGCACAGAAACTACACCATGATGCAATATGGCTTTATAAAGCCATTATTTTCCGGTATAAAACCAACTAACCTTACATATGGGAATGTAACTTCGCAAAAACTAACAACTGTTTTATTTATATATTAACTATTATCTTATCTAACATTTATTTGTTTATTATTATTATCTGTCGATGCAATATAATTCCAACATGAAATGTGCAACGGAAGTGAATATTCTTATGCCACAACTCACTTGATTCAGAATCCTATTGCTTTGTCATTGAGGTATAAGCTCAATTATTTTTGGAAGCTAATGGGGAATTTGAGGATCCTTGATATGCAATTATACTTGAAGATTGCCTTCTTCTACATCATATGACAAACAAGAGCACAGTGATGGTGTTTATTTTAAAATGTATTTCTCTGGAAAATTGTTTTATTTGTTCTGCATCTTATGTTTCTTGTTCTGTTCTTTGTTATATCTATTGTGACAAGGTGTGTTGGGACATTTGAGCTTTGTTAAGGTTGAGTCCTTAGTGATGTGATCTTATTCTTCTTGATGGATATTTTGTTATTCCTGTAGTTGTTTTTATGGTGCCTTGGGATCTGATTGGAGGGTGAGGAATTATTTGCAGTGCAATTCCATAGTATAATTTATATTTAATGTGCACTTGCCAATGTAAATGTTTACACGGACAGTTGGGTTTTTCTTGAAAAGTCCATTAAGATTTTAGATATTCAAGTATGGGATATGGAAAAGAAGCCAACCTAATTAGTGCTGAGCTCCACTATTTCACAATTCACAGATGGGGTGTGGAAAAGGAACCAAAATGATGAGTTGTGTGTTACATAATAAGGGTCTGGAATGTCAGACACTTATGGCCATGTTATTATGTTGTAAATGAGGTTATGTAGCAGTTGACATTTGGTCTAATAGGTAGCTCGTGGACTAATTGTTGGTTAAACAAGCAGTGTGAAGGTTAGATATTTAGCTGGGATTTGATTTGTGTTTTATGATCTCCATGCGTAGCTGGTATAATAATGACAATAATGACATTTTTTTGTTATTTGTATTGGTAATAATTACAAGGCAAGGACACCCACTTAGCATACACGCACCCTTAAACATTTCTTAATAATGAGGAGGAACAACGAATGTAATCTGCTGCTTTGGGATTTTCACCTTCTACCCTTTTTCCTCATTTGCAAAGCTTTTGGATCATGTAATTCCTTATAAGCCATCCTTGTGTCACAACTCTTATCAATGTTTGATTTTATAACCCGATCATGTAGTTACTATTTACTTTCCCCAGCAATTGTTAGATGAATGGTTACATATAGGCAGCTCATATTGTTATAGAGAAACATGTTGAGTAGTAGTTATATAGTGAGCATTGTAGCTGGGTCATCAAGTTGGCTCTTAAAGTGAGACCCCATTGACATTTCTGGCTAATATGGGCAGCACTCTTCTAGTGTTGACCTTGAGATGTTCTTGATATGCTTGCTGATCCATTCCTGTCTTAAGAACAGGAAAAGGACCTAGAATATGGAATTTATGTTCATCCCGTCATTGCTTGAAATGAAATAATGATTCATATTCACAACATTGAGTGAGAATGAGTGCAATTTGAGAATGCTAGAATGACAAATTTAAAAGCAGGATAGGAGCGGTAATGATGCAACAAATGCTCATCTTTTTATGTTCAAATAGGTGGTGTTGTACACCTTGCATAATAATGTTATATTCTTATTTTGTTGTGGCGCATCTTAGGATGTGCATACTACACTAAGATAGGCATTTTTGGAGATTGTAAGTTGTATGGGACATTGAAGATGCATTTAATTTTGAGAGTCATGGTTTAGTGGCACATGGTTTTGGGTTCATGGTTTATCTAATACCAGCTAGTGGTTTTGTGCAAGCATGGTTTATAAAAGCAAGCACATGGGTAGTTGTTTGAAACTTTGAGGTATGCATTGGAGAGCATCTCAAGGAGATTGCATGTGGTAGGATCTTGGGGAAGGCATGGAGTGGAATGTGTAGCTCCCATATGCTTTTGGATTGATCACATGGGGAATGCAATTGGGCTGCTTAATGCTGCTGCAGCTCTACATGGAGGACTCTATAAGTGTATTGTAATCTCACTCGAGGGATAATACATCAAGTTTGTGGTGCTTTGGACGCTGGGTTTTCCTGAAAAGGTTTTTCAGGGTGCATCTGGTGTTATCTTTGTATCTTTTGCATTATGGATTCTGCATACTATTTCAGTGTAGCTTTTCTGATAAAGGTTATGTGGAATTAGCATTTGTGGTTTGAAACTCCTAACAGGTAGTAGAAGTAAATCTCATGCTCCGATGATAATTGATGTGTTACCTAGTGCAGTGTGGAAGAAAGTGAAACCTCTATTGATGTTTGACCATTCTTAATCAATACAATTTGTTTGTAAAAAAATTGTTTGCAGTTTTTATTAGATTGTGTACCTACGAAAGATTAATATTGCTTTCAATTGTTTTAAAATGCAATGAATTTGAAAAAGTGAACAATAAACTGTTGCTGTTCCCTTTGATGCATAGACTTCCTTCCATGCAGGCTTTTCATCTTTGAATGAGTGAGCTCCTTCTATTGGTCTGAGTAGATGTAGATAATACAATGTTATCTTTATTAATTAAAATTTCAATATTTTCCTCACAAAAGTGTGTTTGCCAGATTTATAACTTTGTTAAGATGAAGTTGTGAACATCAGATAGTGGCTTCTTTCCCTGTGCTATTTGTATCTCAACCTCTGTGAGATTACTCAATCTAGCTAGAGCTAACACACATGAACAAGCATACAATTCTGCTTAACCACTCAGAGATGTTAGCTGTTTTACAAATGTTTAACAATGCTTCTTTAATACATAACTATGATGTCACAAGCTATCATAGACATTGTAATGCACTCTGTGTATAATGAGGAAAATTTTATTGCTAGAATAGGCAAACTTTCACAAAATTACTAGAATAGTGCATTAAAATAGATGTGATTACTTATGATTTTTAAAAACAAAACTTTTCATTTACAAATGTTTAACAATGCTTCTTTAATACATCAATATGATGACACAAGTTATCATAGACATTGTAATACACCTTCTGTCTATAATGAGGATGATATTATTGCTAGTATAGGCAAACCTTCACAAAATTACTAGAATAGTGCATTCAAATAGGTGTGATTTTTTATGATTAAAAAAAAAAACTTTTTCATTCCTCTTTTAAATGTAAGGGTATATCTCTTTGAAAATAAAATGAAGTTAATATTAAACGAAAATGAGTATTTACAACATAAACTATATAATGAAACTAAAAACTTGTGAGTCAACTATCTAAATCTCTTTTAGAGTGTAAGAATCTCTTATTCGTGATTTTGTGGCAATTTGGTGGTCTTTTTTAATTCTTAATTTCAGAAGATTCTTTAACTTGTATATTATATTTTATTCCAATAAGTATGATATATATATATTCCATAAGGCTGTACTTTACATCGAAACCAAAATTAATTAGCCTCTAGCTTGATTTGTACTAGTAGACGTGTAGGGAAAACATGAATGACGCCATTAAACTGTTTTTTAACCTAAAGAATAGGTGAATTTTATAAATTTCCAGTAGTCATCTTGTGCTTCAAAGAAACTTTTCAACTGATCTCTACTCATACTTAACAGATAACTCTAGTTATTTTCATTCTCGAATTGGAAATTTCAAATTTGTAAATCAAATTCTTTAAACCGAAAACATTTGAACTATCACTTGGTAATTAACTAAATAAAATGTATATATTTTTCCGCATTTGAAGTTGATTTTAGGCTAGTAGAGCTCTAAGGCTCCCAATAAATTAAGGGATTGCACTTTCTTTTGTGTAAATGCCATCTACGAGGACGAGAATTATTTTGGTCAAGTCTCTTAAAGACTGACACTTACACTCATTCCATTTATTCAAATAATTCAATGGGCTTATCGCAACTGAAGAGAAGTTCTACCGGGTGGTATGAAACTCCTTATGCATCATACGCCAAAGGACTGGCATGCTAGAAGTATTAAGGGTTTTGAGCTCATTCTTTCTCTTCCATCCTTTCAACATTCTGGATTTTTTCTTTATACTGTTTTATGTATTCATAAATTGCTTGATCATTTGTAAATGCCTCTCTCATTTGGCATGGTGGTGAAGGACTAGGATCTGTGACCATTGTGGTCTTCATGTATTGCTTTTCTACTTCATTGGCAAAACATATCATTGCTTCTGAACAATACTCAACAGCATTTTGGGTAACAAATGGCTTATATTTCAATAGCTTGGCATATTCTCGTAAAACATGGAACATGTAGTCGTAAACATACTTAATTTTCAACTCATTCAACATGAAATCACTCCCCGCCCTACCAATTTCCATTGCCTGCACAAGACTAAACATGAAACTATTAAATTATTTAAATGAAAGAATGCGCAATGTGTTAGAGAAAGAGAAAGTCACCTCTTTTGTGTGATTGTTTCCCCAATTTACAGCAAATTTGATGGAATCGCACATCTTATTAGATCTCACAGGCCAATAATGTTTATAGGGAACAAGGCCTCGTTGAAAAAACTCATAATATTGTGGAGTTATTAACAAGGTTGGTGAGTCGCATGCCATAATATTCTTTAGGCTCACTGACCATGCGTTGCCTTCAATGTATATCTTGTATCTACCATACAAATTGTTAGGTCAAAATACTATATCAGACCACCGAAATAATGAACACAAATCACTGAATATAACTCATAATGAAGGTACGTTTAATTATTGTAGCTTGTTTGACTTTTAGCCCTTAAATATATTCTAGACATTTTCTAGTTTTTCCTTAAAATGTCTAGCTAAAAATAATTTGCAAATAAAGACAAGTTCAATTTATCTCTTTCGCATGTTTGAATTTTGGAAGTTTATTGTAATGTGGTGTTAACTAATAAATATTCTAATTAAAAGGAATCTAAAGCTTTTCCATTTCATTCGATGAGTCAAAAGAAAAGTCATGGAGATACCAATTTTTGAAGTGATTAGAAAGCAGATTATAAATCACAGTAGACATGCAAAAATAAGTGAGAGGTTCTATTGGAACAAGACCCTGGTTCAAACTCAATATGCTGTTCTTACGTGTGTTTATGTGGGTTCAACCAGATTCTGCCCTGGCTGTTTATAAGAGCTACTCAAATTCCCATATACTATGTTTGAATGGTGGATTATTAAGCCCATTATCTGAATAGGTGTTTATTCATGTGGGTACAACCAAATTTGGCTCGAGCTGTTTACGAAGTGATCTAGTTCCTATATTCCAAGTTTGAATGGTGGATTACTAAAGCTTATTCTTTCAAACGTAATTGTCAAAGTCATATCTATACACAAACACATGCATATATACTAACACCCACTCATACTCCGACTCTCCAAAGAAACACAAATATTGATTTTGTTTATAAGTAAGATAAATTCAAAGTTATCAAACCTTGGTAGTAGTAGCTTAAGAATAGAATGGTGAAAGCAAGGGGGTTACCTGTTCTTGCACTGATCAGACAGTTTGGAATTTTTAAAGCCTTTGTTAGACTCCATTTTCCAGTCCTGTAATATATACAAAGCACAAAAATAAACATGCAAAAAAACTTTCAAACTGGCATGCTTTCAACAGTAAAAATGAGTCAGTTAGAAAGATATGAGGTTTAAAAATGCTTTCAAACTGGCATGCTCTATCACTAAGCTACCCATCCATCCCCTTGCAATCAAGTGCGGATTGCTCTTCCAACAATTCCGATTCCATATTCTTGACGTATTTCAAGGCATACAAATTTCTTTCTCAAAGCTGGCCCATGAAGGGTAGATTCAAAAATCAAGAAATTTAAGCTCACACAACATTTTCAAAAACCTCTATTTTTAGTTATTTCTTTACCTGAACAACAAGGTGACCATTCCAATTGGATGTTTTGGCGCATTTGAGAAGTTCCATTCTAACCTTTGCAACCTTTGGATTTCCTCTCCAATATGCAGTTGGGTCTCTGTTAGCCCATTTTACTTGTTGGCTTCCATTTTGGATTTCGTTGATTAGAACTTCCCATGGTGGGATCCTAATTTCCGGCCTGAAAAATATAAGTCTCAGTGAGAATAATAATATTTATATTGTTTTGCACTCAGCATGGTTGAGGACTCTTTTTCCATGTTTGATTACAATAAGTAATTACTCTAAACAATGAACTATATAGATTTGAAAATAGATGCAATGTAATAGTTTGTTATGATAATATAGAAAATTTGGGAGTTAATGTCAAACAGAGGGCGTACAGCAAATTCACCATCAGCAATTCACCGACAGAAAATTCACCGCCAACAATTCACCGCGCGAAAAATTAATTGCATGAATTTTTGGCCATTAATTTTCCATGACCGTGAATTGTTGGTGGTGGTGAATTTTCCCGCGGTGAATTGTTGACGGTGAAATTTCCGTCGGTGAATTTTCCTAGAACCCAAACAGAGAACAGAAACTAATGATAAAATTATATTTTAAATTTTTTTCTTATTTTTGTTTTTGTTCCTTTTGCAATAATTTGCTCAAGAAGAGATGACTTTGAGAAGCTCTGATTCTGTATGGAAAAACAAACTTACTATCCAAGCACATCCCTAACGCACAAGGAGTTGTTGAATTCATTTCAGGTGTTTGGAGTGAATCCCTTCCTTATACTACTATCTGATATGAATGCGCTATGATATTCTTCTCTGAAGAAAGGCAGATTAATCATTAAAGTCTTTTTCAAGTCTTGGTGTAAGTCCTTTCCTTGGCCGCCTCTCCCTGTCATTTTGAGTGCAATCCTCTTTCTTCTAGTTCTCTTAAATAAATGAGCCAGAATGTAGGTCTTAGCATTCGTCCTTCCCTTCACCTTCTCTCCCCACCCGTCTAAGTGCATTTTCTCAGTTGGTCTAAATGCATACATGCTTTCTCTAAGGTCTCCTAACTAAAATAGGAGGCAGACTGCAAGTCTTGGTTAAGTCATTTCCTCTGCTTTGTCTCCCTATCTAAGTGCATAAATCTATGTATCTATGGTCTCCTACGCAAGCACAGGAAAACTGCAAGACTTGATGTATTTCCTTCCCTGGCCTCTTCTCCCTAGTGGTCTCAGTGCATGAATGCTATCTTTCTAATGGTCGTTGACTTTTGTGGAACCTATAAAAAAAAGCCAAATGAAAGTCTTGAATGCAAATTCCATAGAAAGTATAGTTTAGAAGTAGAAATAGATACCCTTCAGAAGTAGCATTCCTTCAGAGGAAAAATTTAACTAAAAAGGCTTATAAGAAGAAGAAACAGATACCCTTTAGAAGTAGCAACCTTTCAGAAGCAAAAATCGTTCAAAAATGCTTATTATTAGTAACAATTACCCTCTAGAGGTAACATTCATTCATAGGAACAAATCATTGAAAAAAAATCTTATTAGGAATTATAAAAACCATATTATCTCTTACCATCCCCAATAAGACCAATCTGGAAACACAATATCATAAAAACCCCGGTGCCCGCAGTAGTGAAACAGAGGAAATGGGTTCTTCCTGGTCTTATTATTCTTGTCATCAAATCCACTGACAAGAGGTTTGTCTTCACAATTGAACATCAGGTCCACGTCAGGAACCAAACCAGGATACAATTTCAACAACTGAGAAAATGCCCAAATGGTAAAAAGATCCCTTGTTTGGAAACATTTGTGATAGATCTCAGCAAACAACCTTCCCTTAATAATCATCAGTCTGAATGATGCCACTTCCTTTGCTTCTTCAACTAGCTGCAATGTAATTCCACGCTCTTTCCAGGGCCAGAGATCTGCAACAATCCACTTGAAATAGAATGGACAGGATTCTGCTCTGTCATCATCAAAGTTTTTGTTCATAAATTTGGAAAACCATGATTTTGGTGAAGAAGACAAGGAAGTGCAAACAGCCTCGGAAGAGCAATTGAGCATTTCTTTGGTCTTTTGTCTTCTGTTGAAGAGGGCAGAGTTTGCCATTTCGTTTGGATAAAATTTCGGTTGTCCGACCTTCCATAACTTATCTGACTGCATAGATAACAATAAACATCGGTTAGCATTTGATCCTTGAGTGTCGTCAGTTTTTAAATCAAATACGAAGAAAGCCAATCAGCATTAATTCGGTTCAATTGCCACTATCTACCCTTTTCCCTGCTCATTGCAACTAGTCTATTCAAATATCTTCAGATTTTCATTCAAAATATTGATTTATTATTTATCAGAGAACATACCCAGTTATTAAGAAGCAAGAGTGAGAATAATACAACTGCCAAAACCAGCAAATTGCGAATGCTGCCTCTGATCTTCAGAGGCTCATTCGCTTTCATAGTTTCTCTTTGAAAATACTGATTATATATCAGTTGTCTTTCAGATAAGCTCAACAGAGAACCAGTTCTAGCCCAGACTTTTTCTTGGTTTCATCTAAAATTGGTAGATTAAACAAGTATGATCACATGGGAACTTGCTGTCAGACCATCCATCCTTAGATACTCTTTGCTTCATGAAGAAGAACTATTGTTTTTGAACCAAACTCTTCTAAAACTTGCACCTGACCCATCTCCATGTTAAGCAAGTTTGATTGCCATAAAACTTCCAGTTATACTGTCTGTCTGCAGTTTTTTCTATTTCTATTCTATAAAAACTCACTCAAGACTTACAACTGGCTCATTTACAGTCATCTTAGTCTGTTGATAAACTCTCGAGTCTCAACAATTCGTCAGCTAGAAACTCTCTTCAATCAATCCACCATAAAAGGAAGCCTTTAATTTTTAATTCACTCTTTCCCTTCACTTCTCCTTCGCCACCCTGTTCTACTTCCCACGTCTGCCTTGTAGCTCAGCCTTTTAAAAATTGTGGGATGAGCTGATCCATTGAAACAATCATGTGGGTATCTGGCTTTGTGCTTTAATGATTCCATTTTTGCATACAATTCATGTATTGTGATTGTTACAATGGCCTCTCTGAATCGTGATATTAAATAGAGTTTTTCATCCAAAGGCACTTTGGACTTCCTTCCTATA
>VDFB02380195.1:0-13155 GCA_007258455.2 Sequoia sempervirens | reverse complement strand
CAATGAGAGCAAGAAATTTTGTCATCTTTCTTGACTGTAGTTGTCTTCTTTCCTTTCCCTATCTCTGCAACCTTAGATGATTTCTTTATAGAGTTATCATTATGAAACTTATCAATATAAGAACCCTTTCCTCTTGACTCTAAATGTGTAGCTTGGACAAAAAAATCATCCAAATTACTAGGGTTCAAGACCAAAATAGAATGTCTGAGATATGAGTGAAGACCTCCTATGTACTTTAACAAAGTATCATGGGTGTACAAAGGAACATTTAATGCAATAGCCATTTTACAAAACTCGTGGGTGTAATCTTGAACAGACTATCCTTTCCCTTGCCTAAATTTTTTCCAGTTCATCATTAACTATTGCATATGGCCTAGGGGATAAAATTACTTTTCAAGAGCACTAAAAAATTCTGACCAAGACAAATTGACTCTACCATGCTGTGAAATTTCTACTCTAGTCCTGCTCTCCCACCAGGTGAGAGCTGGACCTCCCAATCGAAGAGTGGCTAACTGGATCCCAGAAGCATCATCAAAGAGGTTTTCGAATCTACAATAGACTTCTACTAGTTTCAGTCCAAAATATCTAGTTTTTCGTAAAGATCTAATTCCCTCAATAATACTTAGGTAGTTCTAAATTTTACATCCAAGCCTTTAATCTTATGCTTATTTACATACTTAAAAGGATTAGCGTGAAGAGAATGTGTAGAAAAATGACTACGTCTCCGAGTCTAAGCTCCAAAGAGTGACCGATCTAATTAATCTCTCAAAAATGATTACAAGATCTTCCACCTGATACAATATTTTTGTCTCCTCAGACGATGATGAATTACATAAGAAAATCCTTCTCACATGCAACAAGCTTCACTAAGCTTCAAATGCATAAGGATAAAATTCACTAACAAAAGTCCTAACTCTCACTTGGAAATCTTCTCACAATTCTCCCAAGTACAAAATTTAATTCTCAAAAATTTCACTTCCCCCCTCCTACCCTTGTACACCTTTTTATACTATAAATTCACCCAAATTGGCCTTTAACCAATTGATTTAAAAATCCACCTTATCTCTCCATTTTTACATAGAAATCCCCCATTTACATATAAAAATCTATGATATAACCCGAATAATCTTTAACAATATTATTCTATTCCTTTTTATTCATTATCTAGTCTTTTTTTTCTCTCCTTGTTTTATAGGAAAGGCAAGAGGATTTTAAGGGATAAAATCCCACCAAATCCTCCTTTAAATCATAAAATCCTTTTAATTTTTAAACCATATTATATTTTTCTTTAACAAATATGGTTTATTCCAAATTTATGCCTACTCACTACTCCTACTACGTCACCACCTACCATGT
Organism: Sequoia sempervirens; assembly: GCA_007258455.2. NCBI lineage: Eukaryota > Viridiplantae > Streptophyta > Pinopsida > Cupressales > Cupressaceae > Sequoia > Sequoia sempervirens. Next base: position 11,799 of record VDFB02380195.1, on the reverse strand, counting down.
CACCTTGCTGATGTCATCAAAGTCAACTAGAGTCAAACTTTTGACCAACCTTTGTCCAGCCATAACTTTCACATACAGAGTCCATTTTTGAAACCGAAAGTAGTCTAGAGTCAGCACGGTGAGCTCTTCAGAATGGTACTAACTTTGAACAATTTTGATGTCATCAATTTTTGACCATTTTTTCTCTATCCTAGGCCCATGGTTGACCAAGGTTTGATTGAGCATATCTTGGGCTCTGTAGCTCCATTTGACTCTATTCAAGTTGTGTTGGTGTCAGAATTTTGGCATCTTCTTGATGATGCTAATTCTAGAGATAAATGAGAAACTTCATTTTTTTTGTAAAGATCCTTTGAATCATGAATAGAGGTTGCTAAACTTATATTCCTACTCTTTGGGCTCTATAAAACTCAAGAGGGTGATCCCACAATGTATACCTAAAAAAATTTCACAATTGCATTCAAACAAACTATCAATAACAAATATCTCTCATGACACCATTCAATAATATACATCAAATAAGTTTGCAGCTTATCATATTAATGTTATATGTATCGAATATGAGAGAGTAGACATATAAACAAACAACAATAGTATTCCCTTGAGATTTTATGATTAAATGATTGAGTAGTAAATGAATCAACATAGTGAGTGTAACATAAATACTCTACATGAACCAGTGTCTTTATCCCAAGCATAGAGTCAACACCAATCTATATAACCTGATAACAATTTAGAAATAGCGCACAGGTATGCGGGATCTACATCGTGCAAAAAATAGGCCCTTAAAGTGGCAAAAAATTAGAAAAATCGGTGTTAGGAAACTTGACATAAATATTTGAATAAGTTATCTATATTATTGCAAAAATATGTAAGACTAGAATTTGTAGAAAATTGAATGTAGTTTCTAAAATGCTAGGTTTATTTATAAATAAATAAAATCTATTTGGTGAAAATTTGAAATTTCAATGTAGTAGTACTTAAATTTCAGGGAAAAAATAAGAAGTAGGTGTCTGTCTGACCACCTTAACCACAATAAAATGATAATATTTTTTATAATATTTTAGATGCAAGTAGAGGACTCATGTGCGGATGTGATGCATATTTTTGTAATTTTTCCAAGTAGAAAATAATTCAATTATGAATTTTTTATTACAACTTTTTTTAGAAAATATATAAAACTTCGATAAATGCGACCACCTTAACTTGGTCAAACTTCGTAAAATTTAATTTTTCTTTTTAATCTATATTCGTGAAGCATGGGAATGTGATGCATGTTTGGGATTCAAAAATATGAAATCTTGTTTGAAAGTTATAGATGTTTTTCAATCAGCCTGCTCGATGTCCGAGGACTTAATTAAGTAATTCTAATAGAAATAAATAATAGTATTTATTAAATTCAAAATAAATCATAATTTATATTTTTTGGAAAGCTAAATCTCCTCTAAAAACCCTTTTAGTTACATTAATTTGGGTGAAAAAGTTGTCGACCACATACCCCATAATATAAGCCACTTTTTGAAAGGCACCATGTGATCTGCACATACCCACCTATAGCAAGAAATCTTGCATTACAACATTCCTCTGTGATGTTCAGGATTATCACTTCTTAAAAATATCCTAACACATAGTACTTATGAGTTATCAATCTCATATAAGCACTTACATCAATTCATTGAATCAATAAGCAAGCATGAAACTAAAAATCCATCAAATAATGATAGAGACAAATGAAAGAAATTCTTGATTACTTTCAATCATAACTCATAACACACATACAAGGAGAGAAAATAACCATGAAACGGATATTACTCTGTATTATAAATGTTATATCATTATCAGTCTTACATGCACAAGTATGAACTCCAAATGAAACTTAAAAAAAAGACTCTAAAACTTGCTTCGTATTATTTGGACAGACTAACAGTATTAACTCAAAAAAAAAATTCAAATCTTGTGCTTCTAGTCCTAAATTCCTTCTTATAGAGATGAAGGAGCAAACAAGCTTTAAACCAGATGACATACATGTCATAAACCTATTGGAACGCTTGCAACAATATTCCCTCTTCAATTACACTTAAATCTCTAGGTGGAGCAAATAAACATGAGGTAGAATTATTCTCAACTCTTCATGGAAAATAGGTCCCACCTTAAAAGACATCATTAATTTGTTACAACAGTTACAAGATATTCTACATGTACTCAAAATTCCAACTATAAGAAAATCAAAATAGCAAAACTTATGAAGCAAGGCAAAGAAAATAGAAAAAGGTCAAAATGTGTTAATCCACATTAGCACCATGTGCTAATCACTTGAATTTAAGGAGAGAATAATATTTTATCATGTTATATCAAAAGCCTAATCTGTACTATATTTAGGCTATGTATTATTCTTCTCATGTTCATTATTCTCCTTATTTACTTTGTGTACTTCTCCAACCAAATGCTGTACTCATCCTCAGTGGGCCATTTAACATTCAATAAATCTTGCACCTTACTAACATACTAGGATTACCTTGCATCAATCAAAATCTTGGCTTCCTTAACAAATATATCCATTTTTAACTTAATTTCCACCATTGTATCAATGTTTAAATTCAACAACATGTAATCGGTGACAGAAAAATGCATCATAGCCGCTTCAAGTAATCCTCCCAAATCTTTCTTCCAGGTGTCAAATAGATGAAATTCACCTTTTGAATTCAATACTTGAGGCATAACATGATCCTCAATCTCCTTGAATATTTTCAACTTACTTTGGAGCTATATACCCAACTTTCCATGGAAAGTAGTTACCTCATTTATTGAATCAATAGTTTTCAAAATGTCAGGAATATTTGTGGGAGCCTCAGGATCCTCATTCATTTTTGGCATCATTTCTTTCAAATCACTTACCCTAGCAATCTAGCTATTCCATTCATTCCTAAAAGCCTCATGTAAAAGCCTCATGTATTTTCAAATAATTTGTATTTGCCTCATGAATGTTTTTATATTTGTACCAAACATCATTAGCCCTATGGACCAACCTGGTCACCCTATGCTTAAGCACATCCTCAAAAATTTCATTGGCCATCCTAACTGTCTCCAATTTGACCTATTTGACATTTACCTTCTCAGTAGTTAGCTTTTCTTTCAAATCATCAATTCTGAGGGCCAAAGTCTCCCTATCTTGTTTAGACATATCAAATGATTAAGAAGAAGAAGGCTAAGTCATTGTTCTTTGAGTAGCATGAATGGTAGCTCTCATTTTGACTTAGTTCATTCAAAGCCTTATTATATTCCTTAACCAAAGATTCATATTTCTTCTGAGAAATATGTGCAGTGTCCACACTAAGCATTGCAACATGTGCAGTTAACGCAGCTCCCTGGATTTTAGTTATGTTAGTAGCTCTTTTGACCACTAGTGAACCAATAAATTCTTCAATAGGCCCAACAACCTCATTTTTACTATTATTAGGTTCCATAGATCAAATTTCAAGGGTATGCAGCTTCAAACTATATCTAGAACCAAATAATTTATTCTCAAATTAATCTTTAGATATCAAATCTTGAGGATCTCTCCTCTTTGCATCATATGCTATGGTATTTGTGATAGTACATCCTAGTAATAACATGATTCCACTATCTTTAACAATTCTTCAAGTTTCAGTGGGAGTAATAGCTACAATTTCAAGCTTAATCTTCTCATCCTCTACTTTCTCAGGTTCCTCCTGATGAGAAGGTTCAACATGTTGACTCGGGTTGATTCTAGTCTCTCTTTTATTTCCTTACTCCACTATTGAATCATAAAATCTTGAAATTATTTAGTTTGCACAAATTTATCATCAACCAAAAACTCGTCACACTCCCTAATTTTGGGATCATCATCATTTTCTCTATCATACTACCATTGGACAATCCTATTAGGAGGAACATCTGAACTATGAGTCTCTTTGATATGCACACAGAAGGGGAAATTTTTTCTCAACCTCCTCATTTCCTAGCACATGTTTTGCCACTTGTTCTTTCCTGACCTCCTGAACATCTTCAAGCTGCTCTAGGATATCCACATCTTGTTGTTATCATTGTTGCTCTAAGAGGACCTGGGCTTTTTCTATAGTCTCCTTTACCTTTACCTTAAACTTACTAGACTAATAGTCACTTATCATGGTAAAGGTCCTCTCCAAAGGGTTTTCAATTTCATTGTATGGACTAATGTAGAAGGAATTCCTTTTCATAATATTTTCCTCAAGGTTTTTCATAGTTGTCCATTCCCTTTTCCTAGCCATGACAGCCTCATCTTTTGTCAAATTTATTAGTACATCCTCTCTATATAAAAATTGATGGTGTATGATGCCCAAGTTCTTTTGTCTTCTTCTTCCAACCAAAAATCTTTTTGGATTGAAAAATCTAACCTCATCAATAGGAATTCTGAGGTTATTCACCATAATGCCCAATTTTTCATACCCCTCAAGGGCGGTGATCTTGAAATAAGCAAAAGTACATTGGGGATGTACTATAGAGCCCCTTACGTCAATAGAGGGTCATAGTGCTTGTAAGCTCCATCATTAAATCAACTTCCACAAGCACATTTGGAACCACAAACTTTCAAGGTTAAACCCTTAAATAGCACATAGGCTTACTATAATTTTTTCTATTGAGAAGCATCTGAAACAATTGCCATCCCACTCTGCAGGGCTGGGTTTTCACCAATTTTAAGCTAGCATTATCAATCCAACCTAGTGGTAGCTGCTCTGCTTGTCTTATGGGCCTTTTGCAATTAAGTGACCCTTCCTCTTTGTTGCCTCTGAGAGTTTTGCATAAAAATTTTCTATTTATTTTTTTTGCACTTTTTTGGATCTAGTGGAAACTTGGCATGATTATCAAGCAAGGAGTTAAGATAGGAGTCCTTTGGTTTGAAGCTCAGTTTCAGCTAAAGGAATTTTGAGTTTTAAGTCTTTTTAACCCTCTTTTTTTCTTTGGTTTCCTTTCGAGTCTAACAGGATTCACTAGGCTCTAGGTCACTCATGCTTGTAACATAAATGGAAACAAGGGTTTACAATTTCTTATGGACAAATAAAACCCTTCACAACTATGACATGATAAAACACTACTATTGAATAGAATACCCTTCTTTACAATTTAAACAGTTCTCAATTATCAAATTGAAATCACCAGAAAAGACTAAATTGCACATTCTCTCAATTTTCCTACAATCTTTTCAGGGCATTCACTTTACTACCTCAACTAAAAGGGAGTGTCAGTTTTGCTTACCCAGATGAAAGCAATGTCACTTTAGTTGCTGACAATTTTTGGAGCCTTCCTTGCAAATTATTTGGCCTCTGGTATTATTTCCGCCAACCAGTGAATTGGGATGCATGATAAACCAGATATCTACTTTTTGTTACGGTTGAGAGGGGAGCATGTAATCATTAATACTTGATAGTAAGCTCGTGTGAGCTAATTGACAATTAGCCATTCAATTTTAAACCCTAATCATTGATCCTCCAACTATAAAACTGTATCAATGGTTAATGATCCACCTCGCTACCTTCCTTTTTGATTTATACAAAATGCTTAGGATTTTTCCACATTGCGCCTTCATCTGGTGGTTGTCACCAATCATTGATTTATTTCATTCTCATCCAACTTTATCAGTGATGCAAGTGCTTTATGTGATAAAATCTTAGCCCTTAGATCTATGGCTAGTTTTTTGAGTACATTCACCTCCATCTCTCCTCGCTAGTTCAACTTTGTACCTTGACTTCCATCAACGACAAGATATGTAAGTACCATAGTTTGACACTTACACCTGCATAAAAATCAATGGCACAAAAAATATCACAAATAGGATGTAATCAAGTTAGGGAGAGAAAACTCCTTAAAAGGGACCATATCGCTCATCACTAATCCTCCTCTTAGTGCTTAAAAAAAACCTATGAGATGCGGTGCAATTGGAAATTCATGTTCTCGCTCATCACTAATTTAAAACAATCTCTTCATAACACATTGGCGATGAGCAATGAAACTATGATCATAAATTTAGAGGTCATCGCTTATCCCTATTACAACTTTGAGAATTCAAAAATCATTAGCAATAAGTGATCCCTTAGGAACCTTGCTCATCGTTATTTACAATCAAGAGTTAAAGGAACAATTCACAATGAGTGATATCAAAGAGATATCATCTCATCACTCGTCACTGATTTGAAACGTATATTTCAAAAGTGATCAGCGATGAGCGATAAGGACATAAGGCAGATTGAACTTAAGTGAAAACTTTTAGGTTCGTGCTCATAAATTGTTTTAATGGAGGGGACTTCCTAGGATGATACGATAGATAGAAAAAGACTTAGGAACCCCAAAATAATTATAACAAAGGTTTCTAGACCCATGATGAGGGAATTGGTTGCCTAATAAAAATAATTTAAAATAATGATCAGCAGCGGGCAATAGGGAGTCAACAACGAAATAGAACACCCAAGTGATTTCAAGGAAACAAATCCTAAAACCCTCCTAAATGTAACAAGGGTTTAAGATGGGACATGAGAATTAAGGTCCCATCAGAATCTATAATGGAAGGTGTGTTTCTACTCCCTTCTTCATTTCTTTAATGTCAAGCCCATCTTGAGTCCTATTCTCCTTTCTTGAAGGGAAACAAGAAAAACATAGCTGAAATTTTTTAAAAATTGAATCCTGTGTTGGGTTTTATTGTGTATATGCAGCTTGCAAATCAATTGAATACTGGAAAGGTTTTAGGATTAGGTGAAGTATTTAATTTTTTACATTCAAATCTTTGAGTATTGAAAGATTATAACACAATTTGATGTGTCAATTACCCTCGTGTGCTCATTTTAAATTTTTGAAATAAATTATAGTTCTAGTGGTTTTTCCTATGGTGATGATGTATTTTGGGTTTTGAGTTTGGCTCTCCACTTTACAGATTGTTCTTGATAGAAAATAATGTTGAAGTTGAGAAAATGAAACTGAATTGTTGGTAGATGGATGTGTAGTTTTGGTGTCCAGATATCCTATGTTTTTTATTTTATGACATTACATGCTTTAGAGGAAAATATATGCCATGCACTTTTGTGATATGATTGCCTCATTTTAGAAAAACTACTTTCTTCAAAACATGATAGAAGCATCAACATCCACCTTGTGTGAGAGGTCATCATGCTTATTTTTTGTGTGGTAATGTTTCTATTTTTAGTTTTTATAAAGTTGGAAATTATCTTTCCACTATACAACTTATCAAATTTACAATATCCTCAGAGCCACTTTGTTACAAATTGGTGCGTGAGAGGAGTTGCAAAAGAACATATTGGAAAAACCTGTAAACCCTTCTTTTTGGCATACATATTCTTATAAAGATCATTCAAATAGAATATATGTGAATTCATAGTTTTATTAGAGTATTTTTATCATTATTGTATTATATTATAATATTATATTATAATATTATATTTCTATATTATTATTTGTATATTTTTATTATAATATTTTTAATAATAAAAAATATTGTATTATAATTAAGTTTAATTTATAATATCATATTAGAATCTTCCTTGTCAATTCCTTCTCCTCGCTCTTCATAACAATTCTCAATTTTTGCAACATTGGTCATAACTTATGCTTTTGATCATTCATACAATTTTTTATAATCTACTTAATAGGTTGATATATAAATTTAAAACCTCTTCTATACTTTGAAGCATACGTTTTGGCAAAAAATTCTCGAAGTGAAATCCCACCCACACAAACCAACTAATAAGGCAACTATACCTTTCTCTAGAAAAACTTGGAAATCACCAAGAAGAGGATCTTCATAGGTAGCCATAATCACATTTGCATTTTTAATCACTCTTAGAAATGTCTGATAAGCTTCCCTCCTTCAAACTGCAACTCAAGAAAACACCTATCCATCTTGTTCATGTTAAGAACTGGCCTAATCCTTTCTTAAAGAAATTGTCAAAGAACACTCTCAATCTATACAAAAATACGTTTGATAAAATCTACCATAACTAATGTACCATATGTGATATGCAAGGTTGATGTGACCTCTTAAGAGAAGTCAATGTGCCTTGGAGAATCAACCAAATTTATCAAATATTTATTTCCCATTCTCTTCCTATTGAAATTCTTAAGAGACTCATCTGACATCTCATAATACAAGGAATTTTTTGTTGACTTAATGTTGATACCATGCTCAACTTCATCCACATGAGTATCAATCATTCTAACACCACTAAAAACTTCTTGAGCAGTGATACTAATTGTCACCACTAAAGAATCAATAAGTATAGACTTCCTTGCACAACAGTAAAAAGAATGTTAGGAAATCTAAATAATGTTCTTCTCCTTAAAATAACATAAAAGTGAATGGAAAAATATTGTTTGTAGGAAGGGGTGCAGCAATACAAAAAAAATGCTATAATAGAGTGATGGAAAAAACATAAAACAAAACACATAAAAATTTGCATAGAGATAACAAAGAATATAAATGCAAAAGATATAGATTTCTATATTCCTTTATTTTCTAGAATTACAAAATCAAAGAGTACTTGCTTTGTTTACACTAAAAAGTATGTCACTTTGAATTTGGACTACTTTCCAATAATTGAAACTATTCAAATATTTAAACTGATGTTGATTGTGCAATGTTGTAGTTGTTGTTGTTCATTTGTTGCTTTTGTACATTCTATTCCACCTATTGTTGTCTCCTTATTTTGTGTTGAACATTCCCTTCATCCTCTGCTACTCTAGGTTTTTTTTAAAATACAAAAATAAACTAACTCATAAAACCAATAGTTGCATTCATTTTTGTCTTGTGCTGATTTGCAAGATCAAAACTGAGCGCTTAATTTCAAAAAAACTACCTACCATAGTAAATCTTGGCAGGTCAAAAATAAAGTTTGCAAGTCTATGTGGGGGTAGGTGAGAAAATGTCAACTAAAGATTAAAATAATTCCAATAGTCCCCCTTAATCTGAAGTCATAAATCATTTTGCAATTTTCTTTCGGAGTTGATCTTTTAAGTTGTCCACAATGCAAAGCCTATCTCTTAGGCATTCAAAACAATCTTTTGGAAATGCTTTGGTGAAGATATCATCAAGTTGTTGTTCAGATCTACAATACTGCAATTCAATCTCAACTTGTTCCACCAACTCCCTTATAAAATGATATCAAATCTCAATATGCTTGCTTCATCCATGGAAGACTAGATTTTTTGTCAAGGCTATTGAGGACACATTGTCATGATGTATGACTGTGTTGTGTTCTTGTTGTTCCTTCAAATCTACAAGGATTTTTCTTAACCAAATAACCTACAATGTTGTTGCATTTGTTACAATGTATTCAACTTCTGCTATGTTGAGAGAGACAATGGGGTGCTTCTTTGATGCCCATGAGATTTTACCCAATCCCTGTTGGCTTTTAGTTCTGCCTATGTTTGTCCTTGAGGTCAAAGTCTCCATGTTCATGTATTTCAGTCATTATTCATTTGTTTAGATGGCTATGCTTATTGACAGTGTGATAAAGCATGATTACAAGTCACTCAATATTCATGATTACAAGTCACTTCATTTGGCTATGTTTATTGACAGCGTGATAAAGCATGATTACAAGTTACTCAATTTTTTCATGCAACAAGTTCAGGATATTCAACATGACAGGTATATTGTTTTAGTTGATATTTGGTTTGGCATCTATATTGTCTTGGCATTATTATGTATTCATGGTTGTCTTATATGTGTCAAAGGTTATGATACTTTATTTGACACATGGTATACTGGGTTGGAATTACATTAATGCTCTCTTTGGCACTTGAGTTTGACATTTCATTTGGCATAATTGGTACATGAGATTACTATACACTCTTTAGCTTTCAAATCTATGAAATTGTTACCCTCTCATGATCAGTTTGGTTATTGTTTCAGTAACTTCATGATACTTGGATTAGTGACATCATTGCTCTAAAGCCATTCTGAACTAACATTTTTATTGAAGGTATTGTTTTCACCTTGGTTCAGGTTTCTCTCTTAATGTTTTTATTTTCTCACATGGAAAATAATCTTTATCATTTTACTTGAAGTCTTCTTTTCCCAAGTCTTGAATCTTTAATCGACATCTAAAGACAAATGATATTTATGTATTGGCATTTTAATGATGTTTATTGGAATTATACATTTATGTTTTTGGCATATTAATGTTTTTGAGGGGTCGATGTGCATTTGTGATGGTTGTTGACACGGTTTTCATCAAATGCTTTGACTTTATCAAGTCACACAGAGGTAACATCATTGGTGTCAGCTTAATTTGTAAATGATATAAGGAAGAAGATTCAATTTCATTATGATGTTTTTTATCAAAATCAGTTGCGGACTTGAAATATCATTATGATATTGAAAAGGAATTCAAATGACTTGGTAGAAAGAAAGAATAGGGAAAAATGGTTTTGCATTTTTATTGTGACGAAGGTTAGGAACCCTAATCGCCACCATGGTAATTTATCTTTCTGCTGTAAATATCATATGGCTAACTCTAGAGGCATTGAAGGTTTGATGTTAGTTTGGTCTAAGATGTATAAGAAAATACAAGCTCGATAGAGGTTAAGGGAAATTGATGGAGTTACAAGTTTGGGCAGCTATTGTGGTTGGCATCAAATCTCTGGTATTTATTTGATCTTCTTGCTACACAAACATGTATCATTATTTGGTGTTTATATTTAGCAAATAGCAGTTTTTGTGCGTTATTGGTGTAGGCATCTAATTTGACCACTCATATGATCAAAGACGCCCCTTATTCATCCAGTTGCTTATCCCTCTGATAATATTAATTAAATCATTTGTTTAATTAATACTTTGCATCTTACATAGGGTTCATAAAGTATTTAATTTAATAAATACTTTACCCCTCTTCCTCCTCTAAATTAAATAAATACACCATTTTATTTAATTTAGTCATATTCCCCTTTTGGAATTAAAATTTATTTTTTAATTCCTCTTTTCTCTCTCATTGTCACATCCTCCAACTTTTGCAAGTTGGTCTCTAATCCATCTTAACTCCTTCATCTTCCTCTAATTAACTATGGTTAACATATGCACACCCCTAATCATCATTAGGGTCACATCCTCCATAATCTCCCACTTGCTTCTAATAAGTCATTAGTCCATCTAATTAAGTACTTGCACAACCTTAATCATATGATTAGACCAACCTAATCCTCTTCCCATTTATGGCATGTGTCCTTAAGTCAACCTTATTAAAGGCTTTCTCCTTTTGGGCAAGGCACTCCACTTCCCCATGTGAATTTTTAATTCACCTTTTAATCCCCCAATGCACTCAAAAGGAATTTTTAATTCCTTCACTTCTTCCCACATGTCCTCTATTTATTCTTTATTCTTTCCCCTCTCCCCATGAGGATATTTGAGGAATTTTTAATTCCTCACATGTCCTCTCACTCACATGGGGAAAAACCTCCTTTATGAGGAGATCTTGTCCAATCCCAAGGTACTTTGTACCCCCTCCATGTCATGTACTATCCTTCCACCTCATGTCCACTTCACCTTTTAGGGCTATATCACATGCCACATGTCAAGATGTGAGGGCTTGTGAGTTCTCAACCCACCTTAGCCCTACATCTTGATCATTTGGTGGCTCAATCTTGGCCATCCATTTCTTCTAGGAATTCTCAAAATTCTTATAAATACCCCCTCTTTTCTCTCATTTTGAAGGAGATCATTTTGCTAGCCAAACTCTTGCAATTTTATTTCTCAATCTACACTGAGCCATTTTCATGCTTTTATCCATTTCCATCCATCCT